>JARHVA010004688.1:77500-172500 GCA_037957365.1 Torreya grandis
AGGGGTTAGTGCTCTTGTGGGTTGGTGCTCATGAATAGTTGTTGGGTTGGTGCTCAGCAAAGGGGTTGGTGCTCCTGTGGGTTGGTGCTCAGTAAAGGGGTTGGTGCTCCTGCAAGTTGGTGCTTGTGAATATTGTTTGGGCTAGTGCTCATTCATATACTTGAGATTGTTCTCCATGGTTTTTCCCACATTGGGTTTCCATGTTATATCTGGTGTCTCTCTCTATCTTGTGTGGCATTTATTATTTGAGTTTTATTACATATCTTGAATGTTTGATTAAGTGGAATTTGGTTAAGGGAAAGTTTTATAAGATATGTGATATAATAATTCACCCCCCCTCTCAGTATATCCCATGCTTAACAATTGGTATCAGAGTAGGTTCCTTTTTGAAAAGTTTTACAGCTTGAAGGTAGATTGAGAAAGCACGATGGCTAGGTCACAAGAAGGATTTTCTACAAATAAGGCACCTTTGTTTGATGGGATGAATTATGATTTTTGGAGCATAATAATGAGGACTTATTTGATGGCCCTTGGATTTGACATATGGAAAGCAGTGGTGGAGGAATATGAAGAGCCACAGACATATGAAATTATTCCAGTAGAAAAGAAGGCAAGTGAATGTAATGTTAAAGCTTTAAATGCTATTTTATGTGTTTTATGTGAGTTTGAATTTGTTAAAGTTATGTAATGTAAATATGCTCATGAAACTTGGGTAAAACTTGAGAATATTCACAAAGGTGATGGAAAGGTTCAACAAGCTAAGCTTCAGACTTTTAGAAGATAGTTTGAAAGTTTGAAGATGGAAGAAGAAGAAGATATAGCAAGTTATCTTTTGTGAGTTGATCAAATCATAAATCAGATTCAAGGTCTTGGAGAAATGTTGGAAGAGTCAATGGTGGTACAAAAGGTTTTGAGATCTTTACTAATGAGATATGATGCAAAGGTTTTGGCAATCGAGGAGATGAAGAATTTAGCCAAGCTAAAGATGGATGAGCTTCATGGTATACTCATGGCATATGAAATGTGGATAGAACAAGATAAACCCTCAAAGAGAGAAGCATCTTTCAAGACTTCAAAGAAAGAGAAAGCTAAAGAATTAAGTGATAGTTCTAGTGATGATGAAGATGATAACAAAGCACTTTTCATTCGCAAGCCAAAAAGAGGAATAGGTAAATATCAAAGAAAATTACCTTTTAAATGTTTTAATTGTGGAAAGATTGGAAATTTTTTAGTTAGATGCCCAAATAAGGGTAATGATGATGAAGAAGAAAAGCCTTCATACAAGAAGAATTTCAAAGGCAAATCCAAGAAGGGATTTGATAAGAAGAGCATGTATTCTATGGATCCTAGCTCAGTCGAAGATAGTGGAATTAGTGATTCAGAAGAAGAAGAGATTCTATTCATGTCCATACATGAAGATGATCAAGAAGAGGAGGAGGAGGAAGCTGAAGTGAATATGGAAGGGGAACTCATTTGTGCCCTAGAAGAGTTAAAATCTGTTGAAAAGAAGAATCAAAGATTAAAGTGCCAGATCGAGAAAAATGAATAGGAGTAAAAGGAAATGATTGAAGATCTAAAAGCACACTTTGAAGAAGCCAAGAATAATGAAGAATATCTCATGGCACAGTTGGAAATAGCAAGAAAAGAATGTGAAAGATATGTTATTGAAATTTCCTCTTTAAAAGAAGATATTAAGAAATTAGTCAATGCTAAAGTAGTTAGTGACTCAAAATTTGAGGATAGCACTAACATATTGAATAAGATATTAGAAATCCAAAAGGTGAATTTATATAAGATAGGTATCAGATTTGAGAAAAAGAGCTATGTTGAAGCTCTTACAAAAGAGGAAACAAAAAGGGGAGAAGTGAAGAATACAAAAGACATTTCAAACAAAGAAGGATGGAGGGAACAAAGCTAAAAAAGGAAATCAGGTCAAAAATATACAGACAAGTCTTATTTTTATGGCCATTATTTTTATTGTAATGGATATGGTCACAAGAAATTAGAATGTAGAAAAAGAGCTAACAGTTCAGAAATAAGGAGAAGAAAAGTCAAGTAGAGTCAAGCAGAAGCCACAACTATTTTGCTCCTCTATCAAGCTTTGATGAATAGACCATAGTATGTTACAAGTGTAACAACTTTAGACACATAGCTCAGTACTATAGAAGTGTGTTTGAGTCAGTCAAGAAGGATCAGAGTTTCAAAGATCCATTCATCAAGAAGGTTCAGACATGTTCATGGCAGAAGAAACAACTTGAAGATTTTATGATGGTTCAGATAGCTCTGCATGTAAGAAATAAATATTAGCCATGGTTAATTGATATCATATGTTTGAGGCATATGATAGGAGATAAAATTAAGTTCATAACTCTAAAGAAGATAAATGGTGGCTGTTGACATCGAAGATTGCACCCTTGGTAGGAGGCCGAGCTCCTACCTTCTCTTCGTAACTATGGAAACTCCCCTCTCGCCTGTAAGACTGGCAAAGCTAGAGGGGAGAGTCTCTAGATAAGGGATAGCTCCCTTTGATGTGTCATATTCATTCTAGAAAGTGCTAATACATATATATAGATATATAATGGGAGGGAGATGAAAAGGGAGAAAGATTAAAGGAAGACAAACTACTCTAAGGAGGTGATGCACCAAAATGAAATGACCTTCTCACATCCACTCTTAAAATTAGACAAATACATACATATGCTTCACACTTGGCAGAAGAACTAGACTGCAAAAAACTTGACAGGGAGGCTTTAATGAAAATACAGAGAATAGAGGTTCATTAAAGGTGCTGTGAGAGGCACTGTACAAGGTAATTCCTTCTATTTCTACACCCCCAAATAGAAATCTCCTTACCAGCTGTAGAAAAGGGCACTTTGTAGATAATAGATACATTGGTGTTGAACTTGTGAAAGCATCTAGAAACAATGGCTAAACACAAATTAACACTCAGAACATACACATAAATGTCTATCCAAGATAGAGGTAAAATTGTGTTTATTGATTCAAGTGAAATTTTGCCAAGGTTACGCCTTACAAAATGTGGAAGATCCTTCTCAAAATGACAAGTCTTCAATATATAAGAGAAGAAAAGGAGGCCTTTTGGCACCCCTTTTTACAAGTGGCTCATTCACGTCCCCTCATTGGGAAGAGCAGGCTGGTCAAAACATTAATGAGCTGTGCCCTTTGTCTATTGTAAGGCCACTTCTTCAAAGTGATTACATGGCTTGTCTACTCATTAATGTGAAATAGAGAAAATTGGTTGCACTGCTAGCTATTTGCATTCTCTAATGGTCAATTTGTTGGCACTATTTCACCTACTGGAGTCAATTCTTGAATCAATGCTTCCCTTCACCACTTAGACTATCTGCTTGCTCCATGCTCAGGACTGTCTTTTCTCTATTTTATTTCTTCTTGCTCCTTTGGCCCTCAGGGGCAAAATTTTGGTGGGTCACTACATTTTGGGCTTCCATGGTTAGCGCTCTTTCATTTTGAAAGCAAATTACTATTTTGTTTTGTTAATTTTTACATTCTCGAAGCTGTCACCACTTTGAAAAACAATGGCCAATTCACTTTCTTGAACTTGACAACTTTCAGGACATCCTCATCCCTATCAAAACATCATCGGGTCTTTGACTTGCTTTGCTTTGGGCTTTGTCTTCCTTGGCCCTCTCAATGGGCATTCTTTTGCCTTTTGTCTCTTCCTAGCACCTTTCTGAAGGGAAGGTGACCCTTTGGCCCTTTGAAAGTGCCCTTTGTATTTTGGTCAAGAGTCCCCCACAAGGGCACTTGCCCTTCGGGGTCCTTCGGTGGGTTTCTTGTTCCCTCGAATTGCTTCCTAGGTTCCTGCAGACCTTTGTTCACAAAAAATTTCCTCGCAGACTTTTATCCATAGATGTTTTCTTGGGTCTGTCCATGCTTTGTATATTTTCTATGGGCTTTTGTCCTCAGACATTTTCTTGTGGACAAAAAGTCTATGAAGATTCTCCCTGGCCCTAGCCTTTTGCTTTGAAGTGCAGCCTGAATTCCTTCAAACTTTTTGTTTGAAGGAATTCCTTTGAGTAAAGTCCAAAAGAATTTGGGACTTAGACAAATTTGGGACTTTAAACAAATTTAAACTTACCCGGTCCTTTTCCTTTGAAGTGCTTTCCCTCCATGAGGGTATTTGAACTTGAAGACTACCCTTCGACTAATTAGGCATACCCTTGAACCAAGCCATTGAACTAAAAAATGGTTCAACAGTTTAAGTGGTTCAACCATTGTGTTTCAATGAACTTGCCAATGCGCTGACTGATTGAACTAGGCTGATGAACCAAGTGATCTTTTGAACTGGGTGCTAAACCAATGTTGAACCAGTGGCCTTGAACCAAACTCATTGAACCAAACTATTGAAATAAAGCTTGAAACAAGGCCGTTTGAACTTGAAGCTAGATGAACCAAGTGTCGATGAACCCAATGGTTGAACCAATTGAGTCTGTAGAAACATGAAGCCTAAAGGGAACTACTGAATCCTTAGGAAATATTCTTGCGAAGTCCATAGATTTTACAGCGCCTGTACAAAATCAAAAGAAAAGGCATAGAATAGCAAGAGGTAGAAGGGGACCAAAATTTTTGCCTATTGGGCAAGAATTGGTCAACAAATTGGTGACTCACAGGGAAGCATGCCTGCTATGCTTAGAGACCAGTTGCCTTGTAGTCCATTGGGCATGGAGTCAAATGGTAACCTAAAAACAACAATAGCTTTGATAAATCTAGAACCAGTCACACAGATTTACCTCCAAGGAAATGAAACACACACAAGACTAAGAAAACTACTACTTGTGTAACAACACTTAGGGAAAATAGGGAAAGAAAACAAGGGAAAATATATAAAAATGAAAGGAGACTCAGTGGTAGTGCTTCAAATGTATCCCATTAATTGGGATATGCATTTTTTCACCATCTAACCTAGAGAGTTGGAATGCATTATGCTACTTGCACTGGGTGATTATGTAAGGGCCACTCCATAGGGCATCAAATTTTGCATGCTTTCCAAGTTTAGCTCGATCTTCATCCCATTTCAAGACAATGTCTCCTTCAGAGAAATCTTTTGGCAAATATTTCTTGTCGAAGTGTCTCTTTATTTGCTATTAGCGACTGGTCATAGAAGCCATAGCCCGGTCCCTTGTTTCTTAGAGCTCCATCAGCTCGCACAGTCTGACCTCTATGCTGGTTCCTTATTCTAGCTATATCTAGCAAGCGAGGTCCAATGCTGGCAATTCAAGTGAGATGGGAAGCCTAGCTTCCCTTCCATATATGAGTGTATATGGAGAATTTCTGATTTCTCTCTTTAGAGTGATTCGATCAGCCCATAGAGCTGTTTTTAGCTTGGCATGCCAAGTCCTCTAATTTTCTTCCATGGTCCTCTTTATGATCCTGATCAAATTTTGTTGGTGGACTCAGCCAGCCCATTCCCCTATGGGTAATAATTAGATGAAGTGATAAGATATATACCATACCTCAACACCCATTCACTTGTCTTGGTTCCCAAAAAAGCCAAGGTGTTATCTAAGATTATGGTGGTTGGGACCCCGAATCTTGTCACCAGGCCCTCATAAAATTCTAGGACCGCACTTTCATTTGCCTCCTTCAGAGTAACAACCTCCACCCACCTTGTGAAATAGTCCATGGTAGTTAGGACCCACTTGTGTCTAGCACTGGAGGGAGGATTAATCATCCCTATGAAGTCTAGGCCCCACTACATGAATGGTTGTTCCACTTGAATAGGTTGTAGAGGCATGGTAGCCAGCCATTATTTCCCATCAAAAAGAGCACACTTCTGGCACTTTCTTACCCAAGCATGGGTGTCCCTGAAAAGAGTAGGCCAAAAATAGCTAGCTCTCATTATCCTTGCTGTAGTAGCTCTAGGAGTGAAATGACTGCCTGCTGGCCCATCATGGAACTTAGATAGTATTTTATCAGCCTAGTTTGGGTTAATGCATCTTAGAAGGACCTCAAAGAGATCCTTCCTAAACAATACTCCATCAACCAGAACATAAGGGAGAGACTGGGGCTTGAAGTACCTTTTTTCAGTCCTATCAAGACCCTATGGGCACTCACTAGTGAGAAGGAAATGCCTAAGGTCCAATGTCCAATCCTTTATGATAGCTAGTTCTTCTATTGTAGCTACATCATTAATTAGTAAGCTATCTTCCCTTTTTTGCTTGAAGTCTGTAGCAAGGTGTTTACACAGGCCTCTTCCCCTCACCAGCTTGGTGATCTTGATGTCTACATCATACTCCATCACTTTGGTGATCCATCCCGCTCTCTTCTCATTTAGGTCTCAATTGGTCAAGAAATCCTTGATGCTAGGATGTGGGACCATGAGGTGAATCCTATTATTTGACAACATATGCCTAAATTTCTTTAGGCTCTGCACTACTGCCAAGACTTACTTCTCTACATATGTGTATCTGACTTCGAAATCCTCTAACCCTTAGCTTAAAAGGGTAAGTGGTTGCTCAAGGTCATCACCATTTGCTTGGGTAAGCATGGTAGAGATCACCTCTTCATTGCTAAAAGTGTAGAGGTTGAAGTCTTTGTTGAAGTTGAGGCTGATCAAAGTAGGAGCCTAAGTTATGGCCTACTTAATGGCTTCAAAGCTGCCCTTCCTTTGTGTTGTCCACTTAAACTCCTGACCCTTCCTCAGCATAGAGGTCAGTGGCTTGACTATCTCTATGAAATTTGGAATGAATCTCCAAATAAATTTTATCCTGCTGAAGAAGCTTTGTAGGCCTTTCTTGTGCTTGGGTAGGGACATCTCTAGGATAGAATGAACTCTGTCAGGGTCAATGGCTAAGCCCTCCTTAGACACAATGTGGCTAAGGAGTTTCCCCTCATGAATAGAAAACATGCATTTCTTTGGATTAAGAGAGATGCCAAACTCCCTACACCTTTCAAAAATCTACCTAAGGTATTGCATGTGTTGGCTCGTTTCTTTGGAGAACACCGTCACATCATCGAGGTATACCAGTACATTATTATTTATCAAGCCTCCAAAATCCATGTCCATGGCTCATTGAAAGGTAGCACTAGTATTAGATATCCCGAATGGCATCTTCTTGTAGGCAAACGTTCCCCATTTAGTAGTGAAGGCTATTTTGTGCTGGTCACAGCCTTGCACCAGAATTTGATTATACCCTAAATAACCATCCAAGAGGGAGAAATGCTCACTTCCTGTTACCTTTCGAAGGATCCATTCCATGCTCAAGAGGGGATAATGGTATTTTAAAGAGACTTTATTAAGGTCTTTGAAATTGACACATAGCTTGATCTCCCCATTCTTCTTTCGAACAAGAACAAGATTGACCAACTAGGAGTGTTTGATTGGAAATATAATTCTGAACTCAATCAATTTGGCCAGTTCCCTCTGCATGAAGGGCTCAATCATCAGGTTGACAAGTCTCTACTTTTGTGTGACTAGCCTAGCACCTTCTTTTAATTTGATGGTGTGCTGGGTGAGTCTTGGGTTGAAGCCCTTCAAATTAGTGTAATCCCAAGCAAAAACATCATCAAACTCTTGACACAACAAAATGAAAGCCTGCCTTTCATGAACCATGCAGACTTTTCCAAGTGCAAGCAACTTGTCCTTGAAGATCTCAACCCTTTCATAGTTTTCCTCCTTAGTTGTGATGCATACCTTATCCTTTCTCAATTGGTCATCTCCATTGAAGATGCTCTCAAGAGTGACCAAACCTTTAAGAAGCTTATTGTTATTCAATTAAACAATCTGGTTACCATATTGTTGTTGCAGCTTCACCTGGTTCTATGTTGTGAACTCAGCTTCCTCCTGCAAGAAGAAAGCTATTTGTTGGTCATTTTAAAAAACTTGCTAGCTTGTAATGTTGTCAGGGATAGAGGGTCAAACTACCACCTTCAAGTGGCATGAGCCACAGTCTTGACTTATTTCCCTGGAAACATCGAACTGAGCACCAATTGTTGCTAGCCTATCCACCTATTTATTCTATTCTCTAGGAATGTAAGTGATATTGAAAGTAAGGAATCTTCCACCAAGTCCCAGACCCTATGCTTCTAGGATTTTAGCAAGGAATTCTTGGTCAAATTCTAGCCTTTTACTTGATTTATAATCAGCTCGCTGTCTCCCAAAACTTGCAACTCTTGAATCCCTCTTTTTCTTGCCCATTCCAGACCATGGATAAGGGACTCATATTCTACAACATTACTTGTGTAAGAAAATTAGAAATATAAATTTGAAAAGTACCTATCCTTTGAAGGGGAGACTAACATTGCCCCACCACTAGCTCCTAGCCTACTTCTGGAACTATCAAAATACAGCTGCCATAGGCCTAGGTCTTCTTGGCTTACCTTCATTATATTTGGTATGAAGGTGCCCTCTTTGTGCATGCAATAGAATCCAAGGTCTACCTCCTCTATGAACTTATAAGGATCATTTTCTAAGTTATCATTTCCCCACTCATCCAAGAGTAGGTCTAAAACTCCTTCAAGAGCAGAGGATGGAGATTGGTCTGTCTAAGACTATTCTGGGTCGATAATGGTGTAACTGACATTCGCTGCCTTAGGCAAATATGGTTTTAGATGATCCTTGTAGAGTGGCTCAGATTTAATTTTTACCTTGGTCCCATACTTGGTTCTAAAAACCAAATAGGACCAATTCACTGCTAGATAGCCACCTATCTTTGATGTGAAGTCCCTAGACAAGCAAATTACGAAATAAGGAGGAACATCTGCTACCACTATATCATGGGGAATTGAGAAGGTTGGGAAAGCATGTAATGTCAAGCCTAAACCTTTCAAAATCCCAACTATTTTTGCCAGTGTCCCATCAAGCTATAGGACTCTGTTATTCATTTCTTCATATTTTAGTCCCATTTTGTCAGCTATGTAGTTAGGCATCACTGAGGTAATAGCCCCACTATCAATTATGCAATTGTGCACCAAAAAATCACCTGTGACCAAGGACACATAGAAAGGGGGAATTTTCTCTTCCTTCTTTACCTGACCTGAAGTGGAAGGCTATCCATTCATCATTAAGACATCATCAACCCATTTTGGGATAGCTTGTCAATCTAGCTCAAGCAATTCCCTCTATAGTACGTCCTTCTAGCCTGGTATAGACAATGAATCCCATAAAGAGATGTTCATATGCAGCTTCCTCATCTGGTCTACTATATTGACCTAGGGACTGCCTCCCTTCAAGCTTTCTTTGGGACTAATTCCAACTTGAACTGCAGGCTGAGGGGCTAAAGGTACAAAGGGGCCTTTTGATTTGTGTGTGATGGAAAAGGTGCTGCTGCCGCTTGGGTGGTAGCCTAGGCTTCTCCCATTGATCTTCTCTTAAATCTTGTGTTGGTTGAAACATAGTCAGCCTAATTTTCTGTAGTGCCTACATAATTCACTAAATAAAATTCCCCTTCTAGATGATTCATGATGGTAGAATCAAGCTGGGCCTGCTTGTTATTCATGTTGGGTTGCATTCGAGTCTCAAAGACCTAAGAATGAGCAGCTGGTTGATTGTCTGCATTCTGGAAATAACCCATCATCTCATTTGTATAAACAACCTATTCCTGACCATATCCCATGGTTGAACAACTTGGCTATTCTTGTACTAATTTATTCTGAATAGGCACCATGACTTTAGATGATGAAGGGGGGCCTGAGTTGTAGTTTTGAAATAGCTTGGTCTGAGTAAGTTGACCCTATCCCTGATTATAGTTTTGGAAAGGGGGTTTGGGGGCTTAACCATAATGCTGGTATCCCTGATTTGGTCTGTTGCTTAAAGCTTGTTGCCTTTTAAGAGCTACGAGTTCATTTGACATGCTCTGTAATAGACTTTTAACCTCATGAAGTTCATTAGATGGAATAGCAGCTGGTTTCTCTATGGTAGGCAGAGGAGCCAATGTCAGAGTAATGACCTGAATTAGAGGTAGCATTTTTGGGAAAAGTGGCATGTGAGGTCTAAGGGCTATTTTCCTAGCCTATACTAAGCAATTTTTAGCTGTTATGGCTATGTCATAAGCAATAGGCAGTATATTCCCTCCCATGGATTGTATCATTACTACTATATCACTATTTAATGCTCTTAAATAGTACAAGAAAGCATAGCTAGGAGTCGGTCTTACCAAGATGGGAATTCTATCCTAAGTCTTTTGAAACCACATGTTGAAATCCTGCATATACTCATGTGGAGCTCTCTTTATGGTCGTCAGCTTCTTAACAAGCAAGAGGCCATCACTTTTTTCCCCAAAATGATTTGTCAACTGAGTACCCAATTCATTCCAAGAATGTATTGAATTTACAGGCAAAGTTCCGTACCAGTCAAGAGCCTTGCCTTTGAGGGACAATGCCAGTAATCTGATGGTGATATTTTCCTTCGTGACATTATGAATATTGCAGAGGTTAGCAATATTCCTAATGTGCTTGATGACTATAATGGGCCCCTCTCCATTAAAAGAAGGCACATTTTTTAGGGCTATTCCTGGAATTGGATCATAATGTGGGAGGTTCAAGGGGCTTTGACCATGAAAAGCCACAAAAGGCAATGTCATGGCTAGGATGGGCTGGAACTATAACTCTATTACATATGCATCCCTTACAGTAGGTATAAGAGGGTGGCTTATTGAATAAGGCTGAGTCCTCTCAAACCTTAGTCTTTTTGCTGAGTTTAAAGGCAACTCAATGAAATTGAAGGGAACCCCTTTAGAAGCAAACCTTGTGGTGAATTTAGGCATAGAAAGTTAAGAAACTGGTCTTGATTGGAAAACTAAAGCTCTTACTAGTGGAGTCACCAGATACTATAAATTTTGATTTGCTATAACAGGACCAAGATCAATCCTAAAACCTTACTAATTTGTCAAACTGAGTCCCACTAGGCATGCCAAAACTATTGACATCGAAGATTGCACCCTTAGCAAGAGGCTGAGCTCCTGCCTTCTCCTCGCAACTATGGAAACTCCCCTCTCACCTGTGGGACTGGCAAAGCTAGAGGGGAGAGTCTCTAGATAAGGGCTAGCTCTCTTTGATGCATCATATTCATTCTAGAAAGTGCTAATACATATATATACAGATATATAATGGGGGGGAGATGAAAAGGGAGAAAGATTAAAGGAAGACAAACTACTCTAAGGAGGTGATGCAACAAAATGAAATGACCTTCTCACATCCACTCTTAAAATCAGACAAATACATACATACGCTTCACACTTGGTAGAAGAACTAGACTGCAAAAAACTTGACAGGGAGGTTTTAATGAAAATACAAAGAATAGAGGTTCACCAAAGGTGCTATGAGAGGCACTCTACAAGGTAATTCCTTCTATTTTTTCACCTCCAAATAGAACTCTCCTTACCCACTACAAAAAATGGCACTTTGTAGACAATAGATACGTTGGTGTTGAACCAGTAAAAGCATCAAGAAACAATGGCTAAACACAAATTAACACTTAGAACATACACAGAAATGTCTATCCAAGATAGAGGTAAAAATGTGTTTATTGATTCAAGTGAAATTTTTCTAGGGCTACACCTTACAAAATGTGGAAGATCCTTCTCAAAATGACAAGTATTCAATATATAGGAGAAGAAAAGGAGGCCTTTTGGCACCCCTTTTTACAAGTGGCTCATTCACATCCCCTCATTGGGAAGAGCAGGCTGGTCAAAACATTAATGAGATGTGCCCTTTGTCTTTTGTAAGGCCACCTCTTCAAAGTGATTACATGGTTTGTCTACTCATTAATGTGAAATGGAGAAAACTGGTTGCACTGCTAGCTGTTTGCATTCTCTAATGGTCAATTCACTGGCACTGTTTCACCACTAGAGTCACTTCTTGAATCAGCACTTCCCTTCGCCACTTGGACTATCTACTTGCTCCATGCTTGGGACTTTTTATTTTCTCTATTTTTTCTCTTCTGGCTCCTTCAGCCCTCAGGGGTGAACTTCTGGTGGGTCGCTACATTTGGGGCTTCCATGGTTAGTGCACTTTCATTTTGAAAGCAAATGGCTATTTTGTTTTATTAATTTTGACATTCTCATAGCCATCACCACTTTGAAAAACAATAGCTAATTCACTTTTTTGAACTTGATAGCTTTCGAGACATCCTTGTCCCTGTCAAAATGTCATTGGGTCCTTCACTGGCTTTGCTTTGGGCTTTGTCTTCCTCGGCCCTCTCAGCAGGCATTCTATTGTCTTTTGTCTCTTCCTAGCACCTTTTTGAAGGGAAGGTGACCCTCTAGCCCTTTGAAAGTGCCCTTTGTATTTTGGTTGAGAGTCCCCCATAAGGGCACCTACCCTTTGGGGTCCTTCGACGGGTCGCTTGTTCCCTCAGATTGCTTCTCAGGTTCCCACAGACTTTTGTCTGTAGACAATTTCCCTGAAAACTTTTGTCCATGGACATTTTCCTAGGTCTGTCCGTGCTATGTATATTTTTTGTGGGCTTTTGTCTGTGGACATTTTCCCATGAATAAAAAGTTTGTAGAAATTCTCCCCGGCCCTAGCCTTTTGCTTTGAACTGTGACCTAAATTCCTTCAGACTTTTTGTCTGAAGGAATTCCTTCAGGCAAAAGTCCAAAGGAATTCAGGACTTAGACAAATTTGGGACTTTAAACAAATTTGAACTTACCCAGTCCTTTTCCTTTGAAGTGCCTACCCTCCGTGAGGGTATTTGAACTTGAAGACTACCCTTAGACTAACTGGGCATACCCTTGAACCAAGCTATTGAAACAAAAAATGGTTCAACGGTTCAAGTGGTTCAACCATTGCACGCTAATGAACTTGCCAGTGAGCTGACTGATTGAACTAGGACGATGAATCAAGTGATCTTTTAAACTGGGCATTGAACCAATGTTGAACCAATGGCCTTGAACCAAACTTATTGAACCAAACCATTGAACCAAAGCTTGAAACAAGGTAGTTTGAACTTGAAGCTAGATGAACCAAGTGCCGATGAACCATCCAATTGAACTAAATGACTGAACCAACTGAGTCTGTAGAAACATGAAGCCTGAAGGGAACTGCTGATCCTTAGGAAATATTCCTGTAGAGTCCATAGATTTTATAGGACCTGTACAAAATCAAAATAAAAGGCCTAGAACAATAAGAGGCAGAAGGGGACCAAAAATTTTCCCTGTTGGGCAAGAATTGGTCAACAGTGGCAAAGTAAGATTTAGAGATAAAACCACTGCTAAGATAGCCAAAAAAGTTACTTTGAGTTTGGATTATGGTAGAATTAAGACTAAAAATTTTTTGTATGTAAAAGGTCTTAAGCATAATCTATTGAGTGTTAGTCAAATATGTGATCAAGGATACACATTAAAGTTTCATGCTAAAGGTTGTGAGATTAGAAGAAAATATTCAAATGAGTTGATTGTAGATGCTCAAAGGATAGGGAACAATGTGTATGTATCATCAAATATCTTCTCAAAGGCACGATCAAAGGACACATTTAAATATATATGAGAGGAGTTGGGAGTAATTTCTATTACTCCTACCATTGATGTTCAACATCAATTGAGAGGGAGCTAAGTGTTAGCTCTAGGTAGGCCCTTTGCTATTGATGTCAAAGGGGAAGAATAATAGGTATAGGTATAGGTGCAAAAACACATACAGGGAATAGGTACCCGGGTTGTTATAGTAAGGGGGAGTTACTGTATGTTTTTAGATGATAGTATGTGTAGGTGACATGATGTGGTAGTTTTAGGATTGATGTTGCCATCAATGACAAAGGGGGAGATTGTTGGAAATATTGTCATTGATGTCAAAGGTCTAGAATTATTGGTGATAAAGGCCCCATTGCATTTAATGATGTTTGTAATAGATATATCTTGGCTAATGTGAGTTCATATTTATTTAATATTAACAAATATAATTTTGGTTGCATATAAGACAAAAGAAGGGCCCATGGAGAAGTCAAAGAGCCATGGGGTAAAGACAAAAGAGGCATGGGACACATTTTCCCATGAAGAGTCATCTTGGGGAATTCCAAGAGTCACCAAGTGAAGACAAAAGAGGAAGGGCACAATTTCTCATGAAGGGACACTGTGAGGAATATGAAAATTCACCAAGATAAGGACAAAAAAGGGAAGGACATTTTTGCTCATGAAGGGTCACCACATGACTTTTCAAAGGCAAGGATATGAAGGGTCATACAAGTTTGGCACCATTTTCCATGAGGATTGAAGGGTCACAAAGGGGGAAGGCCAAAGGTCATTTGGAAAGCTATAAATAAAGGCTTGAGAAGCCATTTGTAATGTGTGTGAGAGAGGTTGATTTAATATTGTAATATCTAGCTTTGAAGAGTATTGTGAGAGATGAATATGATTTGTATTTGTTATATCTAGCTTAGAAAAGCAAAGGTGAGAGAGAGAGGAAAGAAATGTTGTAATGAACTATCATTTGTTGAGATAGCAACATTGAGAGATAGTTGTGTGGTATACACAAAGGGGTTGGTGTTCATGAATAGTTTTTGGGTTGGTGCTCAGCAAAGGGGTTGGTGCTCCTATGGGTTTGTGCTCATGAATAGTTATTGGGTTGATGCTCGACAAAGGGGTTGGTGCTCCTATGGGTTGGTGCTCGACAAAGGGGTTGGTGCTCCTGTGGGTTGGTGCTCACTAATATTTGCCCAGTTGGTGCTTAGTAAAGGGGTTGGTGCTCCTATGGGTTGGTGCTCATGAATAGTTATTGGGTTGGTGCTTAGCAAAGGGGTTGGTGCTCCTGCAAGTTGGTGCTTGAAAATATTTTTTGGGTTGGTGCTCATTCATATACTTGAGATTGTTCTCTATGGTTTTTCCCACATTGGGTTTCCACGTTATATCTAATGTCTCTCTCTATCTTGTGTGGCATTTATTATTTGAGTTTTATTGCATATCTTGAATGCTTGATTAAGTGGAATTTGGTTAAGGGAAAGTTTTATAAGATATATGATATACTGATTCACTCCCCCTCTTAGTATATCCCATGCTTAACAAAAGAGTCTACTTAAAGTGATACATATAATGAGGAAGACAAGGAGGACTATGAGATTGAATTGAGGAAAGCTCATGAAGAACTAAAGATTGAGAAGAAGATTAAGAAAAGAATGAAGTCTCAAAACAAGGAATATGAAGATAAATTCATTGTGTTTGAGGTAAGAATGAATGAAGACACCAAAGAGCATGAAGATATAGTCAAGCATATCAGTTATAAATTGGAAATCCTATTTACAATCCTAAAATATAAAAATGAGTCATTAAAAGCTAAGTTAGAAAAGACATCTAGTAAGATAAAGTCATATGTGATGTTTGAAAAGAGCTCAAGTGATCTAGAAAACATTTTAAATAGTCAAAAACATGTTAATGATATAACTAGACTTGATTACAAAGAAGAATAAAAGAATGCAACTCAAGACAAGATAAAGACCAATGTGAACAAGGACAATCATACCTTGAAGATCAATCATCAGTCAAGGAATGAAGGTGTTGGCATAATGAGGACAAATCAGATTAGATAATCAAATTCCATGAGGTATGTAAATATTAATAGTTACTACTATACTTGTAATCAATTTGGTCATAGGGATAGAGAGTGTAGAAGACCTGTTGAGAATGAATGGAATCATCAATAAAATGACATAAGCAAAGTTGAGTGCTTCAATTATTATGACATAAGACATATTGAAAGATTTTATCCAAATCAGGTAAGTCAAGATGATTTCACTTCAAGAAGATTGGTCACATTTATAAGTTCTAAAAACAAAGGTCATCAAGTCAAAACAAGTTCAATCAGACTCTTAGTATGCAAGGAAGAAGATAAGTTAACTTATGGAAGAAAAAAATGAAAAGTGTGAGTCATGATGAGTCTACGGTTCAAGTGGTCTATTTGCTATGGTGGAGAATGATACAAAGGTTGAAGAATGAGAAGATATCTCATTAACTGCTCATGTTGTGAATGGAGATAACAAGCTCAAGGAGAAGACCAAGATGCTATTTGAGGCTAGTCCTGAGGTGTGTATAAGTAAACATCCTACTATTATTAGACAAGCTTCATCCAAAGAACATCAGTTGTCAATGACTAGTGATGAGGTTATTTCTTTAGATGAAAAGGTATGCCATGAATCTATGTTGTCTCCATATGTTATCAATCTATTATTAGAATAAAAGGAGAATATTTTTATGGATGAGCATTTTGCTTATATTAAACCTAAGAATAAGAATAAGAACTATTAGTATAAGATAACCAAGGAGGAGAAGGAATATGAGGAGTTATGTGTAAATCCTAGTTTCACATTATTTGAGGACATTTTGGGTTAGGGTGTCTCTATCTAAGCTTCAAGGTGACTCTTGATAGTAAGAGGAAATATGGTGGATGCTAGTAGAGTTTTGGATGATGTTGTGGGATCAGAAAAGTCAATTTGAAGATGAGGAAGGACTAAACGTTAAGTAATATCATGGAGATATAGGAGTCTCCTAAGTTTTGGGATATTTAGTCCCTCTATGATAAGTGGATGTTTTTACCTATGATTATTATGAGACATCTTTCATGTGTGGAAGTATGTGTGCTCTAGGTAATAATCAAAGTGCCAATCAATAAAAAGCTTGAAGCCAAAGGGTAAGAAAGAGATTTTGGAAGATAATCATGTAGATGAAGGACTTTGTGAAGGATAAACAAATTTGGATGCTGATTTAAGAGGTTAATCAGTCAAAATAAGGATAAGTAATTATAGGACAAGAATATCATTTGAAGATGTGTTTGGCTAAGGGGGAGCTAAATCAGTTATATTGAGTGGCTTTAAGAAGATGTTCATGATGTGAGGGGGAGTATATGTGAAGATGATTTAGTCATGATATAAGTGTGAATATGTCTTCTACAGTTGTGATTTAAATAAGATTGACATGATGATTTGATCAAACCAAGTCATGCATTTTGAAAAAGTATTGAATATTCATGCATGATCAAAGAGAGATTGTGAGTTTTTTAGGTAGACAGGTCCAAGGAGAAAAAAAGTCCAAATTTAAATTAGTGTATGTCAAATAACATATGAAATAAGATGGATCATAATGTTAGGGGGATATTTTTAAGCTCTGTGAGTAGTTTGCCAGGTTCAAGGATCAGATAAGTCCAAATTCAAATTGGTGCATGTCAAAGGGGAGAAATTGATTCATATGCTTTAAAAAATGTAAGTATGCTATGCATATTAAATAATATTTGAATGCATACATGATGTTTAAGAATTATTATTGGCATGTTGATGAAGATCCCCTTTATCATTAATATCAAAGGGGGAGAAAGATCATAATGAAGTCATTATTCAAATAAAGTTATTACGAGGGTGTTTTACAATCAATGACAAAGGGGAAGATTATTGAGCATGGTCATTGATGTTAGGTTGTCATTGATGTCAAATAGATCATGATTCATAGTGCAATAATGACAAAGTGATTAGATTGATGGTTTAGAGAGTGTATGACTTAGTGAGGCAATTAATGGATGATATTGATGATATGGACATATTATAGAGACCATATGGGATGTTTTGATTGCTTTAAATTATTATAAAAGTGAACATAATTCATTAGAATAGTTAATTGAATGTCTAAGCTCAAGTAGTCATCTTGATAGATAAACTTGAGTAAGTAGATTGATGATGTCATATTTCACATGCATGAAGGTTTCAGGAGCAACTTGATATTTGATGGATTCCAATATATGAGGAGATCCTATGGTTCAAATTTTAGGTTATAAGGTTGAGCATAGAAAAATTTATTAAGGTGAAAATTTGGATTATCAAATAGTATTTACTAAGTTCTCATAATTAGCCAAATTTTTGATATCAGTGATCTACAGCTAGTGTTTAATCAAATCAAATATCTAACAAAGAGAAATTTATTTGATCGAATAAGGATCCAACAGAGTGCATGATCTTGTCAGTAGTAACCCAATGATGTGAGTGAGGTTTATATGTTAAAGGATGCTCAAAAAGCATGCTCTTGTGACATGTGTCTCAATCTCATTAAGTTGATAGAAGATCAATGGCATATGTTAAGTCAAATAGTCAATATTACACACAGAGCTACCAAGTGACATGACCATGGACGAGAGAATCTTGGATAAATATTGAGAATTTCAAGGTAAATACCAAAAAATATGAAGAGATCGATGGTGCATATTTGGCAAAAATTTACAAGGAGCACGAGATGAGGTCAAAGTGTTTGATGTTTAACATTTGCTCAGTGACCATTGGAATTTGAATTTTCAAATTAATGAGGGAAAACTAGTGCATAGTTTTTGTGCTATAAATTTCTGATATATACAAAATTTCATGATGATGTAGTAAGTAAAGTTGAAGAGGACTTCAAGTTTCATCCATGTAATCTATCTATAAGGTATTAATATTTATATAATCAAATATATGGAGCTTCAAAGTTGACTATTTATTCATTCATGATGTTACTATGTACATAATAATGTTTGAGCAATTTGTGCTTTAGCAAAAAATTGTTTTGGTGGATATATTCACATGAAGATGTCATAAGGGTCATATAGAGTATACCTAGGTATTTTAAATTTATCATATATTCTTAATTTTCTAGATGAAGTGATAAGTGGGTAAAAAGGTTTCCATGAGACTTATAAGGGCTACTAAGGCCTAATTAAAAGGTGTAGTTGCTTAAGTGTAACCTATAAATGATATGGCCAACTTATGAAAATGTATTCAAGCTATGTATTAGCATGATATATGTCTTAAGGGTTAATTCAAGTCTTATGGACAAACACTAAGTTGATTTTCATGAAGACTTTATAAATAGTGGAGACCAAGGCAATGTTTTCTAGAGTTGGAGTGAATGTAATTGAGAGAACATAAGATAGAAATGAAGGAAAGAGATCAGAGGGAGTGTGATCAGTGGATGGAATGAAGTAAAGAGTAGATTGAGGATGATAAAATAAGTCTAGAGTGATCCAAAATGTTGTTTAGATGCATTTCTTAGATGAGCAAGTTTGATTGTGTATGAAAATTTTAAAGAGAGGTGTTTTGCATTATTTCTCTAATTAGATTAATCTATAATCATGGTTCTAGAGTTGTTGATTTCATAAGGTGTTGAGTGGGTGCTCAACATATAGAATAATTGGGTGCTCCTTGTGAAGTGGGTGCTTCACTAAAAGGTCTCATGTTTGTGATTGTCTTATAGGACAAGTAATCCATGTGTTTACATGCTTAAGAGTGGGTTTTATTCCCTAAGAGGGTTTCCCACATAGATCGTATGTTATGTGTGTGATCTTGAATCATATTTATTATTAATTTTTATGAGCATCTCATATGTTTTATGAATGTTTGTGGTCATTAATTAAGAGTTTAAAAGGAATACATTTAAAGTTTGAAATATCTTGCATCATTGATTCACCCCCCTCTCAATGATTATACATCCAAAAAGAAGTGTAAGAGATCTAAGAGGAAGATAAAGAGGCATGTTTGGACCTTATATAGGGCCTTTAAGAGGCAGATCTTTCCAAAACTAGTCATTTTTTGCCATTATATAACATACAAATGCAAAAATGGGTAATTTTTAAAAAGTTATAGCCTACACCATGAGTTTTGGCCCAAAATCCATGACCTAGGCCATGGGTTTAATCCCAAAATCCATGGAATAGGACATCATTTTTATCCCCCAAACCCAAAGATTGAGTTAAACTATCCCAAAAAAGGTCAAAAATAGCTTTGGAATGGCCCTATAGATTTTGAGAAGGATCCAAAAAGTGTCTGAAGGTCCAACAGAGTGTGAGAAGGCCTATAAGGGTGCTCAAAGCCTATGGAAATATATAAATGACTAATTATAATCAAATAGGACTCAAATTTAATGGTAGTATACATGACAAGTAGATATGTAATCATCAGGAGGAGTAGGGTCAAAGGAATCATAATTACATATGCCTCTAAGGTAAAATAAATCAATGTTCAATAAAACACGGATTGATGTGTAGTACTTATAAGCCAAACCAAAAAATAAAAAAAGATCCAAATATAAAAAAAGAGAACATCACTTATAATCATATAATAAGAATAATGATAGATAGAAAGTCAACAACATGATCTAAGGGTTACTAATCTATGATATATGTAATCCAAGTCTAGTTCTAGCTCCAACTCCAACTATAGATCCTACATAAGAAGGGATAAAAGTGACATAAAAATTGATAATACAAGATGAATGAGGGATGTGGGAGGTCTAGAAGTCCTTAAAGGAGGAGAGCAAAGCATGAACTACCTCAATTAGAGGGGGAACAACTCAGTGCTAAGAATTTTATAGACTTTGGTGAGATGAGACATGGATAAAATTGAGTCAACAAATAACCACACATATCTATGTCTATCACATGGGTCATGAGTTAGGGATCTAATGATTGTGTCGTACTCTAAAGCATTTTTCATCTTACTCATAAGAAGAAGCCAAATATAATAAGCTTTTGGCTTCATGTTTCATTAGTAGTTGAAGCCAAAATCATAGGTCTTGGGTTGCCTCAACTTCTACCATTAGTGTGAATCACTAGAGACTAATACTTCATGATGGGTTTCAAGGACACAAAATGTAACCATTGAGTTACTATTGTGACACAAATCAAACCAATTAAATTGTACAAGGGAGATAAAAACATGACAAAGATGTAATCATATGAAGGAGACCAATGTTGGACATGATAAGAGGTAAAGAGGGGTGGTAGGAGGCCTATACAATATGAAGACTGGTTAGAAAATACTAGAGTAACTCCTAAGCAACAAAACCATGACCCCACATTGCTTATATAAAAACATGGCCAAAGATAAAGAGGGAGTCAATAGAGGGATATATACAAGTAAATAATAAGATGCATGACTGATTGAAAGAATAACAAGACTTATTTTATCCTAAGGTGCATCTAAAATGGAGTAAACATCCCTAGGAGTCCTAGCGACCTTAGGGTCCAAGAAAATGGGATAGTCTTAAATCAAGTCTAAAAAGGCCTTAGATTGGAAAACATAGGTTGCCATTGAATTCATAATGGGACAAAACCACTGAGATGGAGGTCTTAGAATTTGATTAGCAATGATATGTGAGATGAAGGTTGAAAATGGACATTCTAGAAATCCAAGGCAAAACCCACATCCTAATGGTCCACTAAGCTATAATTATTATGGCTTAGATCAATACTAGGCCACAAGTTTTGTTGCAAACTAGTGGCCTAGCTCCGAAAAGCTCCAAAAATACCCAATAGGGACTAAAAATAGGCCTTATTAGCCAATGGAAGGGGGAAAATAAAAAAATAATGTGCATATCTATATTTCACTCAATTTTATTACACTAACATCCTAATTTAGCATGCAAAGATGTAGACATGAGGAGTCTGAGTGATGGAGGTAGGAGAGGCATCTTAACTAGTATAGCTATCATCATTATGTAGTGGCCAACTGAGAGAGTGTCCCAATAACAATTGTGGTGAGAGGTGAGGAGGGGTGGTAGGAGGCCCATGAAAAATGAAGACTATCTAGATAAATCTATAAAAATATGTGAAAAACCATAACCACTAACCCACACAACCTATAATAACCATATGAAGGAGAGATGGAGTCATAAAAGGACTAACTACAAGAAAGTAGTAGTACCACTAACTAAAATAAGTAAAATATTGTGCTTCCATCCCAAGGTACATATAAAGAGGAGTACATGAGCCAAATGGCCAAGGATACCTACAAGGTTTTATAATGGATGTTATGAGAGAGGTAATCCACTAAATAAGGGCCTAGGGATAGTGTTCTATTAAGCCTTGGGGCTTACCAAGTTACCATAGGCCTCATCCTATCTTACCCTCAAAGGTAATCCACTAGTTCACCCTAACTAGGGGCATACCCCCAATGCAAGCCATTGCTTATCCTCCATACAGGCCAAATGGTAGGGAAAAGGTGAGAAGAAGGAAATGAAACATCCATATCTTAAGGTTCACTAGTCATGACCTAAAAAATGAGAGTTATAGAGCTAGGGTAATTATTGGTGAATGAGACATTTTAACCTCGATAAGTAATATATGTAAGTGTGTATAACACTTGAACATGATAATACTGTAATATCTCCTCTCAATGATTAGGTCGCATGCTACAACATGGATGGAATAACACTCAAGGTCTGACTCAACAACTCAATATACCTCACTAAGAGAGGTGTTGAGAGTGATAATGCCACAACGAGACTATCATGATGAAAAAAGAAACTCTACATTCATGGAAATGTCTTGAAAGAGGTATATGAAGAGTGAAAATCCATCTTGACACCTATAAGAAGGAGGCATCAAAGATCGTGCAATAAGTTCAAGAGGAATGAACATTGATTGATACTTGTTAGGGTCAAAATACATCATTGAGAAAGGAAAGTTTAATGGTGGGAGCCTTGGATGAGCCCATAAGGCCCTGAAAGGAGAAAACTAAATCCTTATTAGAGGGATTTATCTTAGCTTAAAACAATTCTTAGGGATCAATTTCACCTCTAAGGTGTGAACCTCACCTTTATGCACAAATTAGACTACATAAAACATTACCAATGTGAAGGATTCCATGACAATAGTCCAAGAATGACCAAGAATCATGTTGTATGAGAGATATAATTCTAACACACAAAACTCAATCCTAACTATCTTGGGTCTAAACTTGACCTGAAGATTCATGTTTCCCATAGGCACAACTGTATCATTTTTGAAACCATTATATATTTGACAAGAATCAAATAGATTCTTATGACTAATCCCAAGATATTTGAACACCCATAGTGGCATGATGTTCAATGTGTTTCCCTCATCTATGATGCATCCCTTGATCTGAAAATCATTGATCAAGGTCCTGATATAGAGAAATAACCTAGACCTCTTTTTAAGAACATAAGAATCTAGAAAATAGGTGGGTTCAAAGGATAATGTAGGAGGATGAGGGTGATTGTAGATGTCAAACTTAAAAAATACCTCCATGTCATCCCATAGAGGACCATCATGAGAGAGACTAAGCTCATCAAAGACAAATCCCCTTTGTTTAGGAAAAAGGAGAAGAAGTTCCCAAATGGAGATCCCAATAAAAAGGGACTGAAACTCATTTATAATAGAATAAGGATACTATCTAGCTCAAGGAAGGATATTATGTCAAAAATCAAATCTAAATTTGGGGTTTCCCATTCTTAAAGTAGGGGTTATAGGCCCCATTTCAATGGTCTCTCCAACAGGGTTACTTTCTCAACCTAAGTATGTGTTGAAAAAGTACTCATACCCAATAAAGACTATGTCAACAATAATAATGACCTTGATACTCTTATGCATGGCCTTCCATTTTAAGTCAGATGAGGAAGAGGAACTAGAAGAGATAGAAGAGTGATAATGAGAGTGGTGAGCCTTGGCCTTTGACTTATTCTTCTTATTTGTCTTCTTTTCCTTGTCATGGTTAGGAATAGGCTCCTTGAACACACTCAACTTATGGTTGGGTTCCAAAAGTGGAGAGATCTAAGGGGATGACAAGTCCTTAGTACCAAACTTTGGGGTGACACACTCCTTATTAAATGGCCCTTCATATAATGAAAGTTTCAAAACTTGTCAACATCATAGGGATACGTTATCCACTATCCTTTTGTTCTCTTTTTAGGTGCCTTATTTTTAGTTGTCCTCTTACTCAGAGCATTGACCTTGTGTCCATACTTATTTTCCTTGTTCTTTATGGAAGAATTAGTGACACCATCATCAATCACATTGTAGTTTAAATCATGTGAAGAGGATGAATTTTGTGTTGGCATGCATAAAATGCCTGTATATACCTCAGATACCTTAATCTTTAGATAATCATTAATAGCTTCATCATAAGATGTGGGTTTGTGCTTGAGGACCTCAAGGTGGACCTCTTGCCTCAATGCTCACATAAACATGTCATAGAGATGATCATCTAAAAACCTTGTCATGCACATATGGACCACTAAATTACACCTATGCATGAAGTCAAAGCTAGACTCACCCTTGGCCTAAAACATGGAGGTGAGTGATTGGATGCCAAGGTTAAATGGTGTGGAGATATCAAAGTATTGGAGGAAGTAATACAAAAGAAACTAGAAATTAGAAAGAGAATTTGGTAGTAGATTTTGGAACCACATAAGAGCTTTAACTTACAAGTAAAGAGATTCAACATCATTCCTTCATCCTATTCCCACTCTATCCACATCATCATAAACATCATGATATGCTCTATAAAACTATCATCTTGAGTCTTAGTTAACTTGGGTAATTTAGGTATTGGATTAGGAAGGGGATAGTGGGTTGAGGATGAGCTCCTTAAGGAGGCCCATATGGGTCATGATGTTGCCTATGCTAGTAGGGGTCATTACAAACATGGTCACATGGGAGATGGTGTTGAGGTGTATCATGATATGGGGGATGCCCATGATGGGTATCCTCTTAATCATGTGGTTGTTAACATCCATAGGAAGGGAATCATTCCTTATAGGGATGATGAGATGATATGGCATACATAAGGGGATAGTCATGATAACCTAGATACTCATGGTATTGGTTACATGTGATAAGATGAGGGTCCATATCAGGGTGATGATGTTTTTATAGGCATATTACATATCTCTAGTCTATAAGTGGTGGTTAAAATTATCATGCTCATCTGATACCGTAAAGGAAAGGCTATGAGGATGGGACGGATCCATGGGTGGTGGAAACTAAGTTGAGTCAAAGTATCCATATCTCTCTATATGGACATGAGTGTGCTCTTATCATAGATTATCCTACTAATAAAGAGTTGGGGGACTTGTGTGAGAACTATTTGAGGCACATAAACCTAAAAGGGTGTTCACTTTGTCTCCAGTAGAAGCACTCTATCTACTTATATGGGAGGAATGGTGCTTTGTACTTACATGAAGTTACCTATGATAATCATCAATGATCATACATAGTTAATTAGGTATTAATCATATAATTGAGTCATATTTACCCCTCATATGTGAATTAAAAGTGGTGTGAAGCTGAGGGGAATCACCTTTAGATAGGTAAATATCAGACTACTAGAAAGGTGCACAAGCCTATTAGATATACACCTACCAATATTATTCCCTATAAAACATGAATGGGTTGAGGTCGCTATGTTGGGTTGAGGGAACCTCTTGGGTCATATTATATCTATGGTGTTCCATTACAACCTCATCATACTCATGAGTGAGCTCAAGGAAAAGACCTTAAATCCAACATGAATGGCATCCCAAGGGTGGGAGACCAACCTTAGATGCAATGAAATAAGAGAAATAAGGGAGACAAAATATGATAAATGGTCAAATAACTAATAAGGAGAAGAATAAAAAACCAAAAAAAAAAAAACCTAAAATTTATCTAAAACATAACTAAAAACAAACCCTCATAACTATTAGAGGGTAATTGTCTAAGAGATCTCTAAACAAGTTTTAACTAGCATGAGACCATATGTGAAGTCTCAACCAGAATGCTAAAATGTAGTTCCAAGAATATAAATGAACCACTAGGGTTTAGTAATGAGTACCAAGGGTAATAATAAAACATATATAAGGATAATAGGTTCAAATATGCTATGGGATACTAGAGATATATAGAGGCTTTCCATTTTGCCAGCATGAACCAAGATATAGATAGACTTGTAAACTAGGTTAGGGTTAGCATGATTGAGTACACAAAGGACATAGATATATCTAATTGGTATAAATACAATAAATAAATTAGATAAGGTAAATAAAAAAATCATAAATAATTGGAAATAAGACTATCTAAACAAGGGAACACTATTACACAAAGAAAATGATTCAGAAGCATTTAATCCTATAGAAATTAAATATGATTTCAAATGAAAAATATTTTCAAAAGGGGAAATTCATGTATGATTTAGAAAGATAAGATAAATTATTGTTTATAAATTAAGCTAACCTAACATGTAATCTCTAACCCTATAAATATACTATAGTAAGCTAAAAAACTAGTTTTACCTTATAAAATATTGTACCTACAGATCATGTTCAAAGACAATGTAAGAATTATACCAACCATGAGTCCAAATTTGATCCAATGTAGAGGAAGATTGATCTAAATGTTAGATCTCTATCCAATATATTATCAACAATCTAGGAGAGTTGAAGTAGTAACAACCAAGGGATGTAGATACTAATCCAAGTACACAAATTAAGTGTAATGCCCACTGAAGGAGCCAAAAAAAAGATAGAATGAAGGTAGGAAAAACTAAGAGTAAAAATGGTGAATCTAATCCAAATATCAATTGAGTGTGTTTATTTATTTACAATATGGAGGAGAAACCATGTAGTGTATATTAGAGGAGCTCACGAGAGGTGAAGAGTTTCGTAGGAATCAAGAATAGCTCAAGAGAGGAAAAAAGCTATCAAGATGTCTAGCTAATCAATGAATGGAGATCAAGAGAGATAAAGATAAATCAATCTAAGAGGATGGATGATGATCAATTGTGCTAAAATGTAATCACCAATAAGTGGAAGAGATCGAAGAGGCTTTTTTGGACCTCATATAGGGACTCCAATAGGTGGAGCTTTCCAAAATTAATTATTTTTTGTCATTATAAAGTAGATAAACATGGGTAATTTTAGAAAATTTATGGTCTAGGCTATACTTTTTGGCCCTAAATCCATGGCCTAGGATAAATTATGCTAAAAAGGTCAAAAACAACTCTAGAACAAGGCCCATATAGCTTGGGAAGGCCTAGGAAGGCCCATAGAAATGTTGGAAGGTCTAATGGAGTGTGAAAAGGCCTAGAAGTGTGCTCAAAGACTATGAAATATAAAATTAATAATTAGGATCAAATAAGACTCACATTAACTATTAATATACATGGTGATTATATATGCAATCATTAGGAGTAGGATCAAAGGAATCATAGTTATAATATATTGATGAGAAAATCCTCATTATGCTACTTTCTTTTATCCTTGTGTTGATTATAGGAACTCTCTAACTAGAGGATGCACAATATTTATAAAAAATGGGAAAGGAGAGGAGATAGGACCAAAGATTGAGAGTGGTTAAACTGAGGCTCACCAATGCTTTAGTTTGAAAGACTGATTTGTTAAACTAATAACACTTCTTCACTTGTGGTAATGTAGTTGACATGGAAATTATAGAGGCTAGATTTTGAGGAAATTTTAACAAGGATGGTGATGTAAAATCTTAAAAAACAATATCTAATGGAAACTTTTAGATCTAGAATTAGACCAAAAATTACCTTATATAAAGAGTTGGGATCTTGCATGAGGTAGTTCAACTAAGTCCAATTGAGAGTAGAACTTGATAGGAACTAAGAATGAATGTAAATAAAGGAGGAAGTGATCTAGTCTTGATTGAAGGGAAAAAAAAGGTGATAAAATCAAGAAACATGACACCAAACATGAAAAATATGTTAAAACTAGAGTTATGAGAGATAATTTTGGAATATGTTTAAACTATGATGGAACCACCCTTATTTAGAGGAGAGATTACAAAATTTCAACCCTATAGGATATAACTTCCATTCTTTGTTACAAAACTACCTTATATTTAAAACATAACAACCCTTATATGGCAAGTTCATTAGGGAAATTTACATAATCACCTTGATGAACCCATCTTGGATAGGGTAGTTTCATAATTAAGAAGGGTGAATCTATCACTAGAAAGGGTAAATTTATCACCAATGGGTAATTTTGGAAATGAGGTATAGAGAAGTTGAAAAGACCACTAAGAGGGGGTTTTGGGGTGTCTAAGAGAGAGAGAGAGAGGAGGAATAATAGGGAAGGGATGAGAGCTAGATATTTCCATGTGGAACACAAAATAAGAGATTACTACATCATCATCAGATTTGTATTGAGAGTTTCATGCCCTATAAATTTTGGGTGAATACATATTTCTCCCTTGGGAGGATGCCTTGTTATGAGTAGGAAAGGAGTATTCTTGAGTATAGGTGTTCAAAAAGGAAACAAGAGGTTAGGAATACTCACCTTACTTACCTAAATAGTGAAGTAAAACCAATAAAGACTTCATGTAACCTATGAGAAAAAAACATGCATCAAGTGAAATTTGATAATAAATAGAAATATAAGTTACATAATTATGTACCATGGATAGGAATACATACTATACATGTGGGGAATATCATATTACCTAAACTACCCCATCAGGGAATGAGTCTAGTTTTAGGTTTTCATGTACCTATAAAACCATAAAAATGTGCTAAAAATATAAAAACATGTTAAATTATTAGACTTGAAATATAAATTGTAAAATATAACAACAATATGACTAGGTGACATAAAAGTATATATGTAAAATGTAAAAACATGTCAAAAATGGAAAGTTTTTGATCTTAAATGGCTAGTTTAGGGGTATAATATATTTTAAAAATTACCAAAAACAATTAATTTGTGTCATTTACTTTTAAGAGATTTGGAGCTCTCCATTTTGAGTGAAAAACTAGTCAACAGGATGAGGGTGATGAGAGGATGGTGAACTTACCAATGAGAGGATTTGTCAGGCATGATCAGGTAGGTTTTGTTGACTTTTTCATCTTTGCCCCAATTTTGATAATTTTCTCAAAACTTGGCTAAAATATAGTGAAATTTGAAATTTATAATGTGGAAATGATTGCTAGTGTAAACTAAGAAAATATATATTTTTTTTTATGATTTTAGGTAAATTTTATGGGTTTTGGGGGATTAGGGGGGCCACATGACCTGTAGATAGAACCATTTCTCACATGATGGAACTACTACCCTTTGAAATGTGGTGATTATGTGACCACTAATGGTATCATAATTTCCACAACATGGTCATATTTCTACCCTCTTAGGGCAATTACAAAACTACCTAGGGTAGTTATATAAACACCTAGGGTAGTTTCATAACTACCTAAAGGGGGTTTTAAAAATACCACCTATAAATGAGGGTGGTTCCATATGCTAAAATTGAGAAGGTAATTTTACCTTATTTTGAAAATAGAATTTATTCTCAAGTTGACTTAGGGTCTTTTTATTATTTTAGGGTTCTTATATATGATAAAGCAGGGCCCAAGAGTAAGAATGGCTCCTTGAGTCTTGGCACTTTTGATGGTTGATAAATTGGTCATTCTCAATTGAGTAAAGATACTTAAGATAGTATGGGTGGATATTTACCCTAATTCTAGTCAATTACTATGTAATATTTTAACTTACTAGGACCCTAATCAGAACATGTGCATGTTCCCCCAAGGCTCAAGAGAGTGGATGATGACTCTCATATATGTATATTAGATTATAAGTGTTGGGCATCTTATTATGTGAAATACATAGGTGGTATAACCTAATGAACCTCAGTAAAAGGAAACCCTCAAAGTGGCCTCACATCCCTTTTTGTACACTTTGTCACCTAAACTAGAGAAGTCCCCATGAATTCTATGCTAGCTAGTGTGCAGTTGAAAAGAGACCAATTGGTTTAAAGACATTCCTAATAGATTTTTTACAAGGTAGATTAAGGTGGATTAATTTTATAAGAGTGGAGCAGTTATACTAGTGACCTTTGGACACCACTTTGCATAAAACATGCACATGTTTGACCAGTACATGGTAGTGGCACCAGCACCCTCAAAGCAACCCATCACTCGGTACTCACTTTCTTGCTCCCAAAGAAATAAAAGGGAAAAATTGCTTCTATAAAGGATAATGGTCTTAGTTGAAAAAGGATAGAGGTATTAGAGATATACATATATATTGAGATAGAGGTAGAGATATAGAGACACAAATTTCCTTATGTATGGCCCAAGCTCGTATGTGAGATGTTGGGCATGAGTAAAGTTTTGGCAAGCATGTACATTGTATCTCCAAGAACTCTTATTGTTTTAAGTAATGAAATATTAAATTTGGAAGAATGGAATAAAATTTTGACCATATGTAAAGTAGATTAATTTGTGTATGAACTATCTTCTATAATTTGATTAAAAAGGGATGTTGGGTAATAATTCAACCATGTTGCTAGTGGTGTCATCATGCCACTTCACTACTATAATCATCATGTAAAAAACATAAGGTGAACCACTAACACCTATATGAGGGTGTACCCTTGTTTAACTCCCCCATTAAAATACATAACACCTAGAGAATTACTACCCACAACATTAACTAACTCACCTAGACTCAAGTTGTGCCATGTTGTAATTAACCTAACACAACCCCAGTCCTTTCATTGTTACACTTCGATTGAGTACACAAGGCTTGTATCTTGTGTGCAATTTATGCCAATGAAATAATTGTGATTAAATTTTGTGTGCTAGACCCCTTTACCATCATGCCTAGTCTCCCAAGTCTAGAACCAACTTGGCTTGATGGTTAGCACAACAATAGACACAAAATCCCCTAAGGTGGAACTTTACTATAAAATTTTGGTTCTATTGTTAGGATGTGTTGAAATTAATTACTATAATGGTAAAATATAATGATGCTTTGAATATCGCTTGATAATATTTAGCACTGGCTAGATTAAATTGAAGATAGTTTTGCATCATCCTACTTGTGGAGGACGAGATCTATAAAAACAGGTAAAAACCAACTTGTGTAATGGCCTCTATGAAGTATTATTTTACAATATACCTAAGAATTTGTATTTATGGTTATTTTTCTTCATAACCACTAAAATACATAGCTATGGCTAGTGCCTTGAGTGGACTACAAAGTGCCAAGAAAGGCTAAAAAACTTAGATGAGGTCTAGATGCATGTTGTAGATAAGTGCTGGAGCGACACACTAAATAAATACATATTTAAGTTTGTGGTATCAACCTTCTCATGCCCTAACGAAGTAGAGTATGAGTTTTTTCATGAACCAAGGGGTGCATTCATCAAATGGCTTAGCACTAAGCTAAAAAATCTCCTTGTGGACTATGGCATAGAAACCATGAAAATGGAAGACTAAAATCCTTACACATATGGGCAAGTGAAAAAGGTGAGAGGGGGATGTATAGGTAGGTTACAATGGAATAATAATACCAACCTAATACCTAAGATATCCAAAAGTTGAACTATGCAAAGTGCAAATGCAAGCTAATGGAGGATCTGGAACCTAAAAGTGCTGAGGGGACCCATAGTGAGTGAGAAGGGTATGGGGAAGGATCTCTTGAACTATAGTAGCACAAAGAAAGAGAAGGATAACTAAATAACCAGGCTCAATAATTGGGTATAGGATGTAGTTATTTCCTACAAAATGTGGCACTTAAGGATGTACTTTAAGTACCTACCCCATTTAAATTAGAATCACAAGCTCATGCACTAGATCCCCAACCAATAGAGAAAAAAATGATTACTAAACCTGTTATCAACTTGGACTTTGATAGTATCCAAAATTTGAGCCAATAATTTGTGATTGAATAGGTAATCCCATATGAGTAATTAAGTAATAGGATGATAAACCTAACAAGTTCCACTCCAAGAGATATGAACATAGGCACAAGTATACCCATATAGAAGATGTCTATGTTAGCCAAGCAACATCCTATAGGAAGTGGTACAACACCTCAAGGAAATAGGGTCACATCGATATGTTCCACAATGTAGCCTACCTTGTTAGGATCAATGCCCAATCCTATTAGTGGAGGCATTGGGGGGCCAACCCCAATACTGACACATAATAGGTAGGGACATCAGAACCTTGCACCACCTCCATAATAAATCTACTATGAGATAGCCATGCACCTACCTAAGTATCATGGAGTTTAAAATACCATGGATCATGTGCTAAAGTGAGAGTTAAAATGGCATGCTTAGGGTATTACTTAGCCTGAGTGAAAGGTGACCTAATTCATGACCACTTTGCTAGATCGTACCCATATTTGGTATCAGAAGTTTGACCTAAACCAAGCTATGTTGAACTATGATGTATTAAAGAGGCCTTTCTAAAAGAGTTTGATATCCCTGAGTTTTATTAGTAGAGCATCATGGTGCTCAAAGAGATCAGTTAGGCTTTGAATGAGAGTGTACACATGTATGATGCTTCAAAACTCTACTCTCAAAACTCCCATATGACATTCACCCATCCCAACATATGTAATGGCTTGTTGGCAGCCTATTAGTACTTTTTAGATGCATGTTATCCATGAAGACTTTCACAACACCCCATGAAGTTATTGAAACCATGATTTGGGCTGAAGCTATAGGTAGTGTCAATACTAGAGTCATTCCATTCATGGGGGTGAAAATTGCCTCAATGGTCTCTTAGTTATAGAAATTAATCATGGGGTATGTGCATGACATTTATAGTGGGTTATGGTTCACTAACTATGAGATTGAGGGGAATAATAAGAATAACTACCTATGCAAAAATGTCCATGCACTACTTCTAACATATGGAGTTTGTCATGGGCACATGAGTCTCAAAACTGCCCCCTATTGCAATAAACTAGCTAGGTAAACACCATAATCTACTAAAAAATGTGTGATGTTTATACACACTTAATGATGAACTGTAGGTTCATTGATGAGATGCATAAAAACATGAAAAGAGGTGTGAGGTAGGAAATAACATCAAGTAGAGGACAAGAAAGTTAGGGAAATGAAGTCTATGGTTAGAACAACATGGGCTATAGGAACTAGAGAGGCATGCATAGATAAGAAGGTAGACATGGTGGTGGAAGACTCCCACCATGATCATGTTATAAGTGTAGATCAACCAAGCACTATCATCATGACTACCCCATGCCCCTGACATGTGGGTATTATTGAGGATTACATATAGTCAAATACTATCTAGATATATACAATAAATTGACTCAAGGATGGATTGGTGCAGATAGGGGTACTTGAATGATCAGGTGTAATTTCAAGGGGAAAAGTGGGCCCCTAGGTCCCAAAAACCTCACAAGGATCCACCCAAGGTGTAGACCACAACAAGAAGTAGGTTCACCACCTAGGTACCCTATATACCATGCCTATACTTGTGTTTAGAATATGGTGGACCAAGCCACACTGATCATGTGACCCTGTTAGAGCCAAAATCCATGTCATATGTAGACCCTACATGATAAAACGATGTCTTGCAATAAGCCATGAGTATGATACAAGACTTATAGGGAAAACTTCAATTGGTAAGAGATTTAGAGGCCAGGGCTACTACTTCACATAAAAACTAAGATCACAAGGAGGCCAAAGTATAAGAATTAACTAAAATCCTATGCCTCTTATAGGATGAAGGGATGTTGCCACTATTGAAGGACTTCCTCTAGCATCATGCTCAATAATAACCAACACAAGAGGCCACATCTTAGATGATATAAGTTATAGCACCACATATGGAGTGGGTACATGAGGTTAGGCATACTCAGAATGCTGATTATGACCAAGAAATATTGATAGATATGACCATAAATGGATGGTCAGTTTATGATGTACTAGTGGACACAGATGTAGAGGTCAACATCTTGACCAAAAATTCCTAAGAAAAGATGGAGCAACCCCCCTTAAAGCCATCCCTTCACATGTTATTTATGTCCAATAAGACTCACATGCAACCTATCAAAATCCTAAAGGGTGATAGTGTATACATCATGGGAAATGAATTCCATGCCAACTTTGAGATCATCGAGCTAGTTCAGAAGGATAACTACCCAGTGCTCTTGGGAAGACCATGGTGTTATGCCAAAAATGTAGACATGCACTTTAAGAAGCACTATATGAATTTTGAGAATCACAAGGAAAGGGTGGTAATACCCCTCTTATATGATCAATAACCCCCATATGTAGAGAGTGTTGATCTGGAGGATGAGATCAACCACATCTATAATATCATGACATAGGGCACTAAGAGACTCAACATAAATGACCAAAGCATGCTCGCATGGGAAGATAGATAATCAAATTTTGATATAATTGATGTATCTTGTGAGTGATGGGTTTAATAGGCTTATGAAGTCATTGAGAAAAGATGTCACCTAGTGTATATAGTAACACTAAGACCAGTTGGGATAGGGGTGATAAGAACTGGGTGACTTCAAAAGAAATGGATCCCTCATGCCAAAATAATGGGGAAAAAGGTCCTCTATCTTAGTAAGGGGAAGCTCATAGTGCTTCCAAAGTATGAAGTGTACCAACCCATCAAAATTTATATCCAAGATATTTAAACTTTCATCCCAACACAAATTGATCAAATGAGCACATTGGTATACACACTGAAGAACACTAATGCCTATTGTTGGGTGATGTAGAGACCTAGCTTGCCAACCTAGTTCAATGTGAAGGTAGAAATATGCACAAGTTTTGGAAAAATTAATGAAAACATGGACATCCCTAATTAAAATAGTGATTCATATCTAATTACTCACATACACCTTTGTGAGGAAACTTGGATAATCTATGGCAAAAATGTGCCAAGAGACCTATGGGTGCACACCTTTTACAAGACCCTAAGGACATGGGCATGAGTTTGGTATATTGTAAATGAGAATCACCATGAGATAGGGAAATAATAATTTCTTAAGGAAAATTTTGTGCACATGTTTTCCTTCTCTTCACAAAACCTAGAGCTATTAGAGCCATTATAAGTCATCCACCAGGAAGTGTTTACATACACTACAATCCTAGAAGAGTGCATAAAGGAAATGTTGGGGGAGAATGGACTAGCACTAACCATGTTATTTGAAGAAAAATCACTCAATAGTTATTCCTTAAATGAAGATGACAAGACTTAGAAAGAGCATAACTAGAAGAAATTAATAGGAAGATAAAAACTCATACACCTCATGGACAACAATCCCCCAGAGGACAGAGACCCAACACATCTTTGGGTTGAGACAATAGAGGGAATGAAGTAGGTTGAGTATTTCCATCAAGCAAAGAATAAATCCTACTATGCACCACTCAAAACCACTAAAGTAGACATCAGTGCATAAGGTGAGCCTAAGATCACCACTATAGGCACTTAATAGTCTGAGTCAAAAATGGCACAATTTTTTGACCTTTTGAGGGATTTCTAGGACCTCTTCCTATGTAGCTATAAGGACATGAAGGGAACCCACCCTTCACTTGGAAACATGAGCATAAAGCTGGTGGATGGCATAAGGATAGTTAAGAAGCACCCATATTGGATGAACCCAAATCTCTACACCAAGGTAAAAATGGAGATCTATGGGATGTTGATAGCCAACATTATCTACCTAGTACAAAAATCTAAATGGGTAAGCCCCATGGTCATCATCATAAAGAAGGATGGGTGCATATGAATTTAAATTGATTATATAATTCTAGAAGCTACCTATGTCAATGATTTATTCCCAACCCCATTCTCGAGGAGGTCCTAGATGGAGTCATATGTTACAAAATTTACATTTTCATTGATTAATTCTTAGGCTACTATTAGGGGAAATTTGAGGAGAAGATAAGCCCAAAATAAATTTTGAAATTGAATGGGGTTGATTTGCATATAATGAATGCCCTTTGGGCTCAAGAATACACCCACCATATTCTCTAGGGTAGTGATCATTGTATTTAAGGACTTCATCCATAAATTCCTCAAAGTATATCTCGATGACTGGATTGTATATGGCCTTATAAAGGACCACTACCATAATCTATGCCTCATTTTTGAGAGGTGAAAATAGATCCAAATTTCTTTGAAATTGAAAAAGTGCATCTTCCTAACTCCCTTTGGGACATTACTTGGGCACATTGTTTTTAAATATGGCTTGCTAGTTAACCCAACAAAGATAGCCATCAAGATTCAACTCTAGACCCCTTCAATATAGAAAGATGTGTGTGTCTTCCCAGGCCATTTTGGGTATTATAAGAAGTTCATTATAAGCTATGTCAAAATCATTACACCACTAGAGGAGTTTTTGCATAAGGATGGGCCATTCTATTAGGGTGAGGTACAAGAGGAGGCTTTTGATACCTTAAAGCTAAAGCTAGCCAGTGCATCAATATTCCAATTCCTTGACTGGGTGACTCCATTTCACATTCATGTCAATTCTTTGGTCTCCATCATTGGTTCCATATTGGCACAACTAGGAGAAGGTAAGATAGACCACCCTATCTCCTTCACAAGTAAAAAGCTGATACATGCTAAACAGAACTACACCATAATCAAGTGAAAGGATCTAGCAATGGTCTATACCTTATATAAATTTAAGCAATATATATTGATAACCCTGTTCACATTCTTCGTAAATCATGAGGTAATGAAGTACCTCATAAACAAGCCTGTCTTACATGAGTGCATATGTAAATGGGTTTCTCTCTTCTAAGAGTTATAGTTTTTGGTTATGATTAAGCCTGGGAAGTAGAACATGGGGCCAAAACATTTGTCTTGTATTGAATTTGGTGATGTGGTTTCACCAATTAAGGATGATATTTTAGATGCATAGATATATATAATTTAGCATGTTCCTAAGGATCTAGTGGAGATAGCCACCTTCCTAACATTAGGGCTTACACAACAAACCATATCTACTAAGAAAAAGAAATAACTTATTGTTCGCACCTCCCCCTTCTAGCTCATTGAAGGAGAGATCTATAAAATAGGGAGAGGTGAATTCTTGTGCTGCTATATATTGGAACATAAAGTCTAAGAGGTGCATGAGGGAATCATAGCAGGCCATTGCATTAGTGATGCAATGGTGCATAAAGTATTGTAATCAAGGTTATATTGGTCAAGCCTATTTCAAGACACTAAGGAATATGCTAAGGTATATGATATATGCCAGTGTATGAAGAAGCCTAATCACTAGGATGAGATGCCCCTCATTCCCATATTTTCCCAAGCACTATTTGAAAAATAGGCCATTGACTTTGTTAGGCCAATCACTCCCATAGCAAGGCATACTAGTACCAGATAAATTATAGTAGCCATGGAATATTTCACAAAGTGGGTTGAAGCCATGATAACTAAGGATAGTATAGCTATAATAGTCATGCATTTCATATGGGAGAACATCATAAGCCACTATGGGTGTTTATTGAGTTTGACTAGTGGCCAGGGCACATATTTTAACAATGAGATAGTGTGCATCCTACTCATAAAAAATATGGTGGCACACCACAAGACCACTCCATATCATCCTTAGGGAAATAACATAGTTGAAGCATTTAACAAGATCATAGGCATGTGCCTAACTAAGATATGAGATGTTAGTCACAAGGATAGGGATGACAGTCTCTCTATAATACTTTAGGCATACTACACCACTTACAAATGCTTGACCAAGGATACACCTTTCCAACTAGTGTTTGACACCAAAATAGTGATGCCTATGGAATTTTTAGTGCCTTTCCTATGCATTGCATAAATTGGTGGCCTAGATGACCAAAAATCTATAAGTACAAGGTTGGATGATTTTGAGCACCTAGATGAGATGCACACTAGGGATAAATGGAGCCAATAGGTTGAGAAATCATGCCAAAAATAGTGGCATGATAAGCACATCATGCACAAAGTGATAAATGAGGGAGAAATGGTTCTTCTCTATGACTCCAAGTACTTTAAGCACCTAAAAAAGTTGTATATCTGATGGATGGGTCCATACATTATCAACTACATCTTAGAAACTAATGCATGTAAGCTATGCATGTTATATGGTGAGATGATCATTGGTAATTTTAATGGTAACTACCTAAATCCATACCAATAGTAGGTTGGCATATGCACAAAGGAACTTCCAACTTTTTGGTCAATAATTGGTTAGCATAATACTGACCCTAAAAAAAGTTTGGTGCTAGCCAAACAAGACCCCATGTAAGTGGTGCATAGAGGTTGCAAGATATTTGAAATCTACACTTCATGCATAATGTCCATTAGGTAAGTCAATCACTTATTCTAACAAGTACATAAGGCTAGACATCTAAGTTATAGATGCATAAAGATTACCCTGTGTAAAATATATATGCCTGATAGAACATAACCCAGAAGGTGCATCTTCTCATCTAGCACAAAAAACTCAAAGTAAGAGAAGATATTCAACTTGGTTGAACATAAAATTAGACATTAAAGATGCTTAATGTCATTAAGTGCAACCCAAATAGTAAACACATGCTTTCCAAAAAGTGTGTTGAAAGAGACATAGCACTAGAGGTCCAGTGTAAAGAATTTGTATGGGGTAGAATAAGCCAAGGCAAGATGATGCATAAAGAAATCAAGATAGATAGGCACATTTAAGGAAGAGCATAGTTAGAAGTGGAACTAAGGAGGCTAAATCATGTGCATATGAGGTGTTACACCTAGGGTACCACAAGGAAAGTAAAGGCTGTGCCAAGGAGGTGCATAGAAAAAAAGTCATCCAAAATAGTTATCACCTACCCAGAAAGGAGCAATGAAACATTAAATGTGGTGGTGGCTCAAAGATATGCATTTAAGATGGCTAAATTTAAATATTTCTTACTCCCCAAGAAATTAACTAATGCCATCACTCCAACATCAATACAATGGTTGATAAACATTGACTATAAATTGAGTAGCAAAAACCATGATTAATTTACAAAGTTTTTTCTAACCTTAAGTGTAGAGAAATAGAAACTAGAGAGCCAAAGTAAGGAATCTCAATGTCTAAAAGAGAAAAAACACATAGTGTGGAGTGTGTGAACAATTAAAATAGTAAGCAAAATAAAATATTGTCACCAAGTTGCCTTTAACAACCAACAAATCTCAAATATAGATGCATATATAAAAACCCATTACCAAAAGCCACTGCCACCAAGACAAAGTCATAAGTAGTAGAAGCAGTTAGCATCATCACAATAGAAATAGAGGTGCTGACCAAGATGTCTTATCAGCATATGTACTTCCCATTAGAAGTATTAGTGGGAGAACCATGGTACTCCTTTTCACACATTTTCTAGGTAAGGGAGTACAACCATCAAATTCCAAGTCACTTTCAGGACTTAGTGTAATATTAGATGTTAGACACAAAGTGAAAGACCTATGAGGGCAATGCCATATTTGATGTCTCAATCAGAGACAAGCTTAAAGCATCATGCATAACTTAGTTCTATGAGTTGCCTTACTTTGGGAAGCCTGAGGAATTGGTATAGTTCCTCCTCTCATGCATTCATGAGGACCACATGTATTTTTCAAGATGAAATGTAAATATTTTGGTATGCCTTATAAGGAAAATCACCAGGTTACTAGACATTAATAGAGACATCCACCAACTAATTGGGGATGATGAAGAGGTAGAGCATGTCACTAAGATCCTAAAGTACTTCAAGGGGGTATATATGTTCCCCATTTATAGGTGCAAAGACCCAAGCATGAGGGTAGTGATGTGCCTTGTTAGCTTTAAGTTGTCTTGGAGGGTGATGGATAGAAATGTCTAAAACCTATCTTTTCTTGGCATACCACTTGGCACAGGGAAATAAATTCAATGTGGTGTAGTTCATCACCATAGAGCTAAAAAATAATTCACTTTAATGCCATAGCACAAAAGGAACTTTTAGGTGAGGATCCATATTGATTCTAATTATGATGGAGGATATTGAGATTCTTGACGGGAGCCAAGATAAGATGTGGGTGTTTTCAGAACCCCATGAATCCCTAGTGTAAAAATATAAGAAATACACCTACCTAATCACTATTGTTGCTAGATACAAAATTCTTGTAATTTGCTAGTGCAAGTGATACATTGAGGCTTTCAAAATTGAATGGTGCATCCCCCAGGGGCTCCCAGTGAGTATGTTAGGGATAACTACTTTTGTCATAATGTAACACTACTACATCATCTAGCTCACACTGATGGATGGGAATAAGTCAGGTTGGCTGAAGCTCACCTTCACCTTCTCAAATGAATATTTTTGAGATGCATTCCTCTAAATCTTGAATGTGCAAAGTATAGACATCCTAATCAAGGAGATGGATGCAAAAAGTAAAAGGTTACAATGTAGGTTTCCAGGCATAGATGGAAGGGTGACCAAAGATGAAGATGACACCTTAGATCAAATAGACATTAATCCAATTTAGGAAGCTATGATCCTAAGCTTCATCCATAGGCTCTACTATGAGATGAAGCCTATGAGAAAATGTTCTAGCACTAAGGCCAACATTAAATGTAGAAGAGACCCTCTGGTCTCGATTGGAGATGAAGGAATCCTCACACCCCCAGAGATGAAGAAGCCCCCAATAAAGAAGAGGGGAGAGAATTTGGAGTAAAATTAGGAGCACTTGAAGGTGAAAATTTATTTAGAAAGAGAGGCATCTACATTTGATTCTTACTAGAAGCACATGTGCTTCACCCCAAAAATCACCTCCAACCCAAAAGAATGAAAGAAGGGGAAGACCCCCTTTCCTATGCCCAAATTGGTTACTTCAGAAGAAGAGACTAAAGAATCTAAGGAGGAATTAGGGAAGGGAACTATGATTACATTATATGATGAAGAGTCCTCCTCAAATGAGTCAACCTCTTCCCCATCACCCCAACCAAAGCTAGAAAAACCTAGGTGTAGGTTGAAAAGACAACTCCTATGAGGCTGATGTTTAGAAGGAATAGGAATTAAAGGAGCAAAAATAAGATATAATTGAGGCTAGAATTGAGCCTGAGATCATTAAAATTGTAGAACCTAAGGAATAAAAGAGAGTAGAAGAGCACATAGTGAAGGAGAAGAGAAAAGGACTTGGGCAAGAAACCCAATCTAAAGAATAAATAGAAAAGATGCTAAGGCATAAATGGGAGGAAATGGGCCTAGACAAAGGTCACATTTAGGGGGCACTAAAATTACATCAAAACTATGAGGAGATAGAATCTTGGGGTATGTCCTAGGCTGATATTAATTTTCTAGCGGTTGAATAGTTATGAAAAGAAGAAAATAAGTGCATCACGCAAGCCACAGAGAGAAAGTCCAATTTATAGAAGGCCAAGAAGAAAGAAAGAGAGGAGAAGGTAGCCCAAGCTAAAAGGGCATGCATGATGGAAGAAAAAGAGAAGAAGGGCCCCATTAATGTGGGACTTAGTAGAGAAGATCCATCAAAGGAAACACCTAGTACCACCACTAGCATAGTGGAAGAAGTTGCACAATAAGCATGCCCCATTTCTAAGGGGGCACCTAAGGAAAAATAAGGTGATATTGGCAACTTAGAAATAAAAATGGAGACTAGGTTGTAGCAAGAAAGGATGAGTGGGAAAAGTACATGGAATAACCCATATAAAGATAGTAGGATGGAATTTATAGCACTGAAGAAGAAGAAGAAGAAAGAAAACAAGGTAGAGACAACACAGGGTCAGGCACCAGTGTAAGTGAAGAGTTAGAGCTGGGGGACAATGAGGAGTATAACCTCAAAAATAGAGAAAGGGCATAGTAAAAAATTTAGGAGAGTGAAGAACTATATATGATGAAGAGCATGTCCTCGAAATCCATTATGACCCTCACACACCACTAAGTCTCCTAAGTAATGGATTACTTTATGGATGAACTTGAGTTCAAGATTCCTTCTAAAGAAATATAGTGCACCATGAATCTATAGGAGGGGCATGATTACCATATTTTGAAACCCAAGGACATGAAATCAATGCAATCAAAAAATGTGCTCATCAAGATGTCCACCTTGATAGTTCAAAAGAACATCATCAATGATGTTCATGCCACTAGATAGAGAAGGATCACCAAAAACATAAATAAGGAGCTTGAGGAAACCAAACTCAAGATTTGGTAGCTGATAAAGCATGTGGAAGGAGCAAATCCATCTTTCTTGGACAATATGGACACGTCTAGGATGAAGGAGGTTGATTATGTTTAACGACTCATAGATCAAATGATCCCAAGGATGCAGCTAGTGCTAGAAGAGTATATAGACCCTTGCAAGACCCTATAAGTAGAATTATGCCAAAATTTGGATTTGGTTGAGGACCTTTTCACTAAGCTCAAAGAGGGCACCAAATAAGTAGACAAAAAAATTTCTCAAATTCACCAATCAAGATGAGGTCATCAACATGCACTTAAATAAGATAAAGGAAGAGAAGGAGTCCCTACTCCAATAATACTTCATGGTGTCTAGGATTGAGTGCATGAGGATAATGACCAAGGTCAACTCCCTAAGTACTCAAATAAAGGGTCAAGAGTAGGAATTAGAGGATCTGTTTCATGCCTTCCAAATGAAAGATAGAAAGTAAGGGGAACTCTTGGATGGTGGGGTGAGAAGGGCGAAAGAATGGCTGGAAGCCTTTTGCAAGGAATTAGAAGCCACATATGTTTTGGCCTTAGAAGTTGAGACCACAAAGAAAAATGATGTCATCAAAGAATTAAAGGATGCCATGTAGGGTTTTGAAACTTTCAAAGAATATTTAAGATAGGGAGCACCTAAACTTTATGCACCTAAGGCAATCAAGGATTAGTCCAGGGCAGATTAACAATTTTGTATGGGGTGATGTTGGGACCCTTCTTATGCTAAATACATAAGCACTTCAACTTGTTGAGCCTTGATGCAAGTTAACCCTCAAATTGGCCTTGCATCCCTTTTTGTACACTTTGGCACCCAAATTAGATAAGTCCCTATGAAGTTTGTGTTAATTGGCATGTAGTTGGAAAGAGACCAACTGGTTTAAATATGTTCCTAATAGATCTTGTACAATGTGGATTAAGGTGGATGAATTCCAAAAGAGTGGAGTAGGTGGAATAATGACCTTTGGAGACCATTCCACACAAAACGTGCACATATTTGACTAGTACACAATAGTGGCACCGGTACCCTCAAAGCAACCCATCGCTTGGCACTCGCTCTTTCACTCCCAAAGAAATAAAAGGGACAACTTGCTTCTATAAACAAGAATGGTCTTAGTTGAAAAAGGAGAGAGGTAATAGAGATATACATAGATATTGATATAGAGGTAGAGATACAGAGATACATAATTCTTTATGTATGGCCCAAGCTCATATGTGAGCTACTAGGCATGAGTGAAGTTTTGAAAAGCATGTACATTGTATCTACAAGAACTCTTATTGTTTTAAGTAATGAATTATGAACTTTGGAAGAATGGAATAAACTTTTGATCATATGTAAAGTAGATTAATTTGTGTATGAATTATCTTCTATAATTTTCTTGAAAAGAGATGTCAGATAGTAGATATAGAGATTCAATCGAGTTACTAGTGGTGTCATCATGCCACTTCACAACTTTGGTCACCATGTAAAAACCATAGGGTGAATCACTAATGCCTATAAGACTCAAGTTATGCCATGTTATGACTAACCCAACACAACACTAGTCCTTTCACTATTCTACTTGCACACAAGGATTAAACCTTATGTGGAATTGATGCCAACATAATAAGTGTGATTAAATTTTGTGTGTCATAACCCTTTACCCTCATGCCTAGTCTCTTAGGTCCATAACTAACCTTGCTTGATAGTTATCATGGGAATAGATGTAGAAACCCCTGAGGTGGAACTTTGCTATAACAATAGGCAATTATATGACTGGATGATTAATGTCTATTCAAGTTGATAATAATAGCTATGAGGCTTGCATCTAGGTTGATCACTTTGAAGACCCTAATACACCTAACATGGGTGTGAAGTGTGGGGAAAGGCTTTCTCAGGTTGAGGGATCAATGATCCCCAACACGAGGAAGGCCATCATTTGTATCTTTTCCTCTTTATTGGTGGGATACAAAGGTATAGATAAAATATTATACATATAATCATGGATCATGTGAAATATTGAGGAGAGAGGGGCACACTACTCTTGAAGCCAAGATTTTTTAGCATGGGCATACAAAGACATCTATTGAGTGGCTAACTTGAGATCCCTTTCTATCATCCACTCAACCATTAACATGTGCTAGGTTTATGAGAAATTGATCCCTTACTAGAGGCGAGTGATGATTGGGGCAAAAAAATATATTAAGGTTAGTAGATGGATAGATGTGGAACCCTTACATGTTTTCCCCTAGGATGTGGGTTATTTGATAGTAGTAGATCTGATATACCTACCTTACTAAAACATGATTGGGAAATGGGATAATGAGGGATACTATATCATAGTAGATTATAGGGCCACCCAGGTTTGAGAGAGGCTATTATAGGTTAAAGTACACCCAATGGATAAGGTACCCAAATAATTTTCTCTACCCTATATGGGAAACCTCCCATCCTGAGATTTTTATAAAGGGGGATTTAAGAGATGAGCTATGAGAAGTTGGGGAAATTGGCATGGCATCCAATTGTGAAAAGAACACCTAGTACCTAAATATTTCCATAAGTAGTAGCACCAATCCTTCTTATATATGCCATTAAATGATGATGAGGATAGTTGGAAAAAGTAAATAACATATGGGCCCTCCTACACCACTACCACCATTAAAACACTTCACTCAGGAGGATCTTGCTCAATAATATCAACCAGGAGATGGGGATGATGAGGCTCTATACATGTTAAGCTAGAGGAGGATATAAACATTGATTAAGAGGAGGTTATGGATGTTGAATACAACCATAATTGGAATTAATGGGATCTAAGTATAATGTTTATTTACATGCTTTCATTTACAACTCATATTTCACTTCATAGCTATTTTGTATAACTAGTTTTATTGCTTGATATTTTGATATCAACTATAACTAACATTAATTTTCTCTCTTTATGATTAAGCATACCTCGATCGAATAGAGAGGTATGATTAGGAATATCATGATAAATTTTTTTAGTTGAGTACTAGTCTGACCAAGGACGAACTCCTATTATATGTTAGGATTGCTATAAAGGTTAGTTGTCATACATACATCTTTGCCTTAGCATGCCATACATATATGAGGTTAATAGAGTGGAGTGAAGATAACATCACCCAATTATCCAAGGTGAGGAGGGTATAGGAATTGGTGAACATGATGATAGATAGAGGATGAGGAGGATGAGACTCCAACCATAAGATAAGTAGGAAAGCATTAGAGAGAGGCTCAAGTAGAAGTCAACATCCTAGTTTCTAATCTACAAACAATGGGATAGCTTTAGAAGGATTCACTAGTAGGAGATTCCATCATATATATAGCCATAGAAACTATTATACATCAAGACCCTCTCAGAGGAGGATGAAATTATCCTAAGACTACTTGGTGTATATATTTTACTACACCATTGTATATGTTGATTCTTGTTGAGATGACTTGAGGCATATTTGTCCTCTACAGAGGCATTTTTGTATTAGATACCCTTGTTGTATAAAATCAATAGTTATTATAATATTTATACAAATATTTTTTGTCTTACTACTTAGTGACTTATTTTTCATGTGATGTGACTTTAATTTTCATATTTTACTATTCAGTTCATGCGCTTTAAATGACTAGGCATGTGATGATTTGTATGTTTATGTATCTCTTTATTTTTGATATGTTGATATGGAAGATGCTTATGTACATGTGGAAATACAATGTATGTGAATGATGTAATATTATGGATGAACATATGTGATTGTAATTATGCTAATATTTTTTTAGGTGATTACCTAGTTGTTTTGTCTATAGAACATGACTTTTAATTTATAACAAGGGATGAAAGGGGAAATAGGATAAATGAAAACCATAAATCAAAATTTCATAGGAAAAAGGAATATGGCCTAATACTTATGATAAAAGGGGAAAGTTTACTTATTTATATACTTATAAAACACTAAATTTATTGGATTCATCTATAGCTAACTAGCCGTGCTAGAGATGGTAAATGGAAAAAACACTATCCTATTTAAACATAAACATGTAGATAAGCTTTCTAAATAATTTTATATTTTAGACACCTTTTGGTTTGACATTTTTTTTAAATATTACTTATAATTATTTTTATGATCCCTTACACATAGTATCATGTGACAATAAGACACATGGACTCACCACAAAAGGTTAGATGTAGGTGAGTAATGGAATATCTCCCTAATGCTAACTCCGTGTAACTAATAAGATGTGATGACTCAACCCAAAGGTTAGAAAAGGGAAAGGGATGTGGATTTTGAATTTTATATTTTCATATGATTTTTTATTTTCACAAGATTGTCTAATTTTGTATTTTCAAGGCCTTTACCCCAAATATTAGCCTCGTGCAACTAGTAAGATGCAAAGGTTCATCTTGAGGACTAAGATAGGTGAGTAAAGTTACATTATTTTTATGCATGTTAATGTTCTATTTCTTAGAAGGAATTGTAAGAAGAGAATATATCTTGGAAAAAACTCTAGAATAAACTATAGGTTAGTTTAGACACCCCATTTTGGTTGTATTTGTGTGTAAACTGGACTTTAGATTGATTTTTAGAAAATAATGTAATTTAAGCCTAGAAATTACCTAAAATGAACAAATTTATCTACACATCAGACATAAGTGCCTATAATCATGTCAAAGATTAATTATTTTGGGCATTACCCTATATTCACTAATAACCTCCCATAGATTCATTGCCAGTCAGGTTGAAAACTAACAAATTGACATTTAGATCAATTAAACAAGGCATTTAATCAAATTCCTAAAATGATCAAAATCCTAAATATAATTAATCAACCAAGTAAATAAAATTAAGTGATTATTTAAATAGCACACGTGCAATTAGTGAATATATAAAATTATAAATTCAAAAATGTAAAATATCAGGCCTCTTCATCATTGATTTTGTGAGATGTTAAGCACTCAAAAATATCTATATTTATAAGTCTTATTTATTAAATTAAAGAATATTAATTACATAATTTAATCAAGATCTACCAAACATCTCATTTGTGATCTAAAGGCCATAATGGATTTTCCTAACCAAGAAATAAGAGTGCCCTCCCTCTCTTTCAATACATTTTTGTGTGTAAGGTTATTCTACTAGAAAGCCTTTAAGAAGCTCTGAAACGAAATTATAATGCTAAATTGATTTGAAAATATTTGCATACCAATCCAATCCAAGCCAAAGTGACAAGTAGAAATGATTCAAGGATAACCATTTTTAAATACTCTTTGAGCACACGACTGATCACATCACTCCAAGGCTAACTTGTAACTCTTGTTTATAAGGAAGGTGAAGAATACTTGTTTTGTCTTCTTTTGTTTGTTACTTGCATTTTTATATTTATCCCCAAAGTATAAAGGCTTGATTTACTAGATATATATGTGTTTTTATTGGTTTTTATCATACTAACATTTGACTAACCCCCTTTTGGATTTCTATGTTACATAATGTCATGGCCAATAAAACGACACACTACACAAGCAATGAGTGACCTTGGACTCTTAAATATAATAAAAACTAAATCAAGACCTTATTTTTACATTTTTTACTTTATATTTTCAATATTTTTATTTTACCAGTTTAATGTGGTCTTCAAAAAATGGTGAATACACCACTCAACTAGTCGACCACTCAACTCTATCACTAGAGAAATTGACTATATTGTTTGATTATTCATCTATTTTTAGAAAATGAAATATCTTTTCCATCATCCAATGCCATAAATATAAACATAAAACATCACTATATATAGATAACATCATCATTGATAGACAACATAACTATAGACTGATAATGTCACCATAAATTGATAGCATCCTTATAGAATATTCCATCACTATTACCAATTAATCCTACTACTGATTGACACCATAATACCATCGATTGACAAGTTATCATCATTATTGACTACCATACCATTAACCAAAAACATCTTGTTATCACCTAACACCATCTTGATGTTGATTGATAATTTCCCACCATCACCAACTACCCTACCATTGATTGACAACATCCTATTATTACTTGACACCATCTTGCCATCGATCAAAAATAACTTATCATTTATTGACATATTTTTTATCCTATATCATTTAATGATTAATACCTTCCATCACTTGAAACTATCATCGACCCTTACCATCAACCAGTAGCAACCTACCATTTCCTAGAACTATCCTCAACCCTTGTCATTGATTGAGAATAACATGTAGTCATCAAAAATGTCCTAAAATATTAATATCTTACCATCTTCAACCCATATCATCAACTAAAAAAAACTACCATCACTCAAAATAGTGTCTAACACTTCCTTCCATATTCAACCCATGATATTAATTGATAATACCTATTGTTTCTCAACATAGTCATCTAGTACCTCCTTCCATATTCAACTCTTACCATCTTAAATAATTTTCATTGATCGACACCATCTTGTCATAGACTGATAATCTCAATCTATCACCAACTACCCTAGCATCAACAAACAACATCTTTATGTCATTCGACACCATCTTACCATTAATCAAAAAGTTCCCACTATCATAGATTACTCTGCCATCAACCAACAACATCCTATTATTGCTTGACATCATCCCAACATTATATACTAGTATACCATCAATGACTACCATACCATCTATTGATAACATCCTACTATCACCAGACACCACACTTCCATCTACCAACAACATCCTACTGTCACCTAAAACCACATTGCCATCTACCAATATTATCATATTATCACTCAACACCATATTATTTTCATCTACTTTCTTATCATTGTCTAACCACTCTTACCATTAACTGAATGTGACCACCCAATAGTTACTTATGTGATCATAGTAATCCAAGAAGGTAGGTTAGTAACATATTAGTTTAAGTAACAATTTTTTTAATAAACATACTAATACTTACACTCCAAGCCTATATTTAGGGGTGAGCTTAGTTAACAAAAGATAAATGAAAGAACAACTAAAATTCAAAATAAAATGAATTTTTACCTTCCTTGGGACCTCTAAATGAAATTTTGAGTGGTTTTATCAGTTTGTGCATCAAAGAGTCTTTGGAAAATAGAGGTGTGTAGCTCCTTCTCTCTTTGGCACCATTGGCTTATGTTATGGATTTGGTCTTGGTATTTTAGGATTATAACTCTGATTGTAACAAAATGGGAATTATAAAATTATATCAAAATATCTTGGAAGTCATTTTTGCATGATAACTTTGCACCAAAATAGCTTAAATTTTAATAGGCAAGGTATTGTATTTATAGGATTAGGAACTAACCTCAACCCAAGGTGACTCAAGGTGGAGTTTAAACATGGAATGGGTTCAAACATAACCTAGATGAGCCAAATATAACCCCAATAGAGTTAATAGTTATCAATTAATCATGATTTATAATGAATAGGCTTGGGTCTCTAAAATGAGATATTTTAGGATATTTCTAAAGAGCTTGACAACTCATAAAGGTCATGATGAAAGGCTAGGATATTTGAATATTTGAATTTCCTTTTTATGATATTCATTAATTGTACATAGATAATTCAACTAGGCTCTTAATTTGGTTTAGCTTGTTAATTGATTCTAATTATCCATTTAGCTATTTCAATATTTAATATTTATTCATGTGCCCTAATTAATAGATCCGTAGGCCAAAATGATTATTGTTATGCTGCATGATGATGAGGTATGAATCCATGAGAGGTTATGGTTGAATATGATATGATACCCAAATTAGGGATGTCCCATCATGATTTTAAGATTTTATGTGTGACGCACAAGAAAATTTTGGATGTTCAATAATTCCTAGGCTTAATTTTCAATGATTGGTAGGAATCAGCCTGATGTTTGGTCAGAAGCTAGTTGTGGCTAGTTTTAGGTGTCTATAGTTTTCCCTTATTTAGGAAGATGTTGAAAGTTTTAGGCATAGTACTATCTTCTCAAATTATTAAAAGGTCCTATATGCCTATGATTTCAATGACAATGGATGGGCTGTAGGTATCCCCTCGAGGGAGTGGCTGTCACATATGTTTGATGGATGGTCCCTCAAAAAGAAGCAAGAAAAAGAATGAAATTAACCCATGGGTGAGATTAATATAATATAAATAATGATTTCATTCATTTATTTACAAATTATTATTTTTCCCAAAGGTAGTTATAATCAGTAAAAAAGGTTGAGACATTGATTTGCCCAAATGCAATTATAATAAGTGGCAATAAAATATGCCCCAGTTAGGGCTAATGAGTCAAAATAATGATTTACCCATAAGTATTTATAATCATTAAGATGAACTATAATACAAAATTATTTTTTATTGTGCCCTAGTAGGGAAGATTGGCAAACATAACTCAAGGATATAACTTGTTTCACATATTAAAGATGAGTGGGTGTAAATGTATATGTGATGGTCTAATGACTATGTTGTCAACAAATATTACACCCTATAAGAGGGTGCTCAAGCCACCTCTATATTTTTAACCATGGGAACACTTCTAGGTATGTGGGTGTACCTATAATGGAAGTGAGCCTCTTGATTTAAGGACTAGCTCCCTAAATGTATCTTAAAGTGCTTTCACCTATGCTAATGCTTGACTATGGGGAAAAGTGTTAAAATTTGTATTAAAGGAACCTAATATATGGGGTGATACAAAAATATTTTTTCCACATTACCATAACATTTCATTCACTAAGAAATAAATCATACAAACTAGTCTCAAAATCTTAAAGGATTCTAACATGAGTGTTTCAATATAGAGGTGAATTTTATGAAGAAACACAAGGAAAATGAATCAAAGGTAAATTTTAACAATCCAAGTATAATAATACAATTTAAAGGATCCTAACACACTTTAATAAACTTTATATGTCCTATTATAATGAAAGTTTCTTGTAAAAGACATGAAAGGACAAGGAAAAGCAAAAGATAGAATCACAAAAATTAACCATTAATAATTTTGCACAGTCAAAAAAGATATTATTGAAATTAAAACTAGATATATTGAATTATTATAAAGTAAAATGTGACATAAAACTAGTAGGGATTCACCATACTAGATGTGGCATTAGATTACAAAGGCTAAAATGGTAACTATTTATAGCATTTGAGAGAGAAGTGGGATAAGAGAAGTCCAAAGGTCACTTGAAAACTTTTCACACTAATAAGTGGAGTTAAATATTCATTATAATGAATTATGATATATACCATGTAAGGTATGATAGTATAAATTTCCCTCTAATTTAAACAACTCATGAAATGTGGCATAGGAATTCTCATTTTGCACAAGAAACCTATCTTCATCATTCACCCATTTTGGAACATCATAAAACTAAATAGGGATATATATCATGATTTCAATGAGAGATGAGTTTTTTTTAAATTATCATCCATGCATTGGTTTCATTCCTAATCATCTAAATTCTTTTAAAAGTGAGCCATAACTACCTGTAGTGAAATAAAATCCTCTTTCACTTACCCCTCACACTTGGCCTCAAATTTGGATTCAATTTCCAATTAAAATCCATAAAATATGGTGAATGACACTTTTAAATACCTTACATGGCCTTATATTATTTAGGTTCACCTCAAATAGGCTTCCACTTGAAGTTCTCACACTTTTCACTACATTTCTCACTTTGCTAGTTTTTACTGGATAAGATGAAGGTGGTGGTAGACACACTTATAATATTTTATGAAGCATTAAATTCCCATATATAGTTATAATAAGTATTTATATTTATCTCAAAGTTGGATGTAGCTCTTAAAAGTCATTAGAACCTAAAAAACACTCAAAATAATCAAAGAAATCCAAGTTTCCTCTTGTCTATATATATAAGGTATAACTCAATGTGATAGGAAGGTGCCCTAGAGAGTATTATATATCATACAATCACTTTTATGGTGATTTTTGTCCATTATGATATCTCTTCTCCTTCACGTCCTTATTTAGGGTTTTGTAGGGTTTTAGACAGTTTTGACCTTAATATTTGTTCATAGAGATATGACATTGGAATTGAAAAAAAATCCACAAGATCAATTCATAGGAACCATTTAAACTTACCCAAAATACTTAGGTCTTCATGCACACTTTCCAAGAGGATAATTGTATTCAAAGTCACCCTAGCGAGCTTGATTCCTCATTTTGCATAGGCCTAAGTTATCTTTGAGCTAAAAGTAGATTTATTAGGGACTCCTCTACATTCCAAAATTTTGGAATTTTTTTTATTCCCCCATGAAAATTTTATAATCCGTTGGAATTATCTCCTAAATTTAGAAGTGAGATTGACTTCCTATTTGGGCTTTAGGCCAAAACTATATCTAACAGGCCTGATTGTAACCTTGAAGGTCTAGACCACCTTATTGAGCTTCCTCCTTCTGTGTAAGTTTTATCATGTTTTAATAATTTTAATTTTACTCCACAAATATTTTTAATGTCTAACTATCCTGTAGCTCATCCCTTTATCTCCATCCTTCAAGATTGCAGGGTTTGTGCTTCTAGGGATGTACCCTCTATCTCAGACAAAAAAGAGGGTACTTACCCTATTTACTCAATCAAAATGAAATTTTAAGGATATTATTCAATTCATGGAGATTATATTCAAAAAAATTTGTCTCTTTTTCATATGGATATACCTTTTAATTCCATAAAAATCTGAGATAGACTATGGAGAAGGGTACTATGTGCAAGATTTGGGATATAAATTATATATTACTTGAAGTGAGTCCTTTATCTACATGATTTTCATAGTATAAGATCCTATTTGAATTTATATAATTATTATGGAGTTATTCTCAATCCATTAATCATTACAAACTCCCATGTACCCTTTCACACACCTTGATTGGTCAAGACTATATATATTTTCTGACTATGTTTCTTATTTTAGAGGGGCACCTTTATGTGCATACTACATGGTTAAGCTTGAATAAAATGTTTATATACATCCTTAGAGTCCCTCATGATCATAATATATTGGTTTGGATTTATTTTTATAATTTTCATGCTATACTAACACTCAAAAATCACTCATTAGCCCATTATTACCTACAGTCAACTACAATTGATTGTATTAGAAAAGTATGAGCTTGTGGGTGAGAACTCATTTTGGAACATGTGCCACATCATATTTGGATATTTTGAGTCATTTTATATCATCTTATATCAACCAAAATTGGTATATCCATGTTTAATCCCTCACTATGGATGATGTAGGAGTTCGCACTTGGTTGTAGGTGGGTTGTTTCAATGGAGAAAACACCTATTGGTGTATATGGGCTCAAAAATCTGCATATCAACCTCTTTAAATGACCTATAGATCATAAATGTTCTTTTAAACTATATATAACCATCCAAACATGGAGGCATGGTCCTAATACTAAAACCTTGGGCAAAGAGGTCTCTTTATAGTTCAAATCCTATAGATGATACTATCTAAATTCAATGGCCAAAGGGGAATCTTTGGGCCTTTAAAAAACCACCTTACACTAATCATATTCCCTCCATATTTTGCATATATCTTCTCCTATTTTGATTATATAAGGTATAGTCATCAAGATACACCACAACTATTGATAACCTTGTTATATGATATCAACAAAATGGTAAGGTGCTATGTTTTGTATTTTTATAGAAAAGGTCCCTAAACACAATCATCTCACATTTTGAAGGTAATATCATATATCATATAAAAATATATCATCCTAAATAGGTATTCCATGATATACATAACATAATAGGACTTCAGTAAAGGTTATAACACTTCTATATGACACCTCAGCTCTATGTAGTACCACCTGTAGATGAACATTTTCATGTGTATAGGCAGTGAATAGTACTATAGGTAGTGTGAAAGATATACATGCTTATGATGCACTATAGACCCTTACCAAGTCCCTAAATACACTCTTATCACTTCAAAGTATTTGAAACAAGTATCAATGCTTCCTTTCCAAAATAGCATCCTCCTAAGACTCCTACACATGTTCATTAATGGTGGAAGACTGTGTGTCTATTAAAACTTATCTTCTCATGCTCTCTATGGTGCCACATGGGGATTAACATATTATTCATGTTATAAGAGCATGATCAACACATTGAGACCATAATTAATTCTCCATGAATGCTATATAGACCTTCATTATACGTAACTCACCATGGTTATGGATGAACCTTCTGTAGGAACCCTTACTATATAGGAAGTCTATTTTTCACAACTAATTACATACCATTTTGGAGAAATTAATTTTATTGTTCTTGAAATAGGTTATTTTCAAAATATTAGGACCTAAATCATAACTCCATGGATGTGTTCAGAGCTTTTCATAACTCACCTAGCTGACTGTGTATGACAGTCATATAGCAAACTAACTATATGATACTTATTACTATAGTACCATGTAAGTTTGCCTTGGATAATGATATTTAAAGGTGAGGTGATAAAGAGGACATTGGAAACATGATAATTAACCTATTATCATTATGTGGAATCATTACCAAGGCATGAAGATGCTATAAATGGTGGAAACCTACATGTCATCTTCAAGTGAGCCCAATTTATAAACCTAAGATGATTTTCCTATCAAAACACTTTGAAAAATTAATAAAAATAATGGGTAATATGATATGAATATTTACATGTCATTTTTATTCACTCCCATAATTTGGATTATATGTAATCATCCAAACAAGAGTAAAACCTATAAAGTATAGGAAACAGTAAGCAAAAAAGCACAATCAACTTGTTAGAGATAATTAATAAATAAAAAATAACCAATAATTGAACCCTTGTTATTAAAATTAATCTCTATAATTTTAATATCACCTCCCAAAATAATTTGACCTAGAATTCCTTCAACTGGTCGTACTAACCAAAAACCCATAGACTAGTTTTGTATGTCTAGAAAAGAGATGAAGGATCAGAACAATTTTATCTCAAATTTGGTATTTATAGAGTCTATAAATAATGTAAATTATTTTTAGGAAGATAAATAGACATTCCATGACCTTATCCCATGTTTCATTCTCTATCATAGGTTGTAAAAGTGCCAAACTCTTCCTTTTTTAGTTGTTTTCTTGCTAATAATTTAGATAACCTATAAATTTCAAATGAAACTAACATTATTGATATGGAATCTAAAATATTATACTTTTTAAATAAATATAGGACACTTTTACACCTTTAAAGTTGTACCACTTGAATATAAGACCTAAAAATGACCCCTAAGTGACTCATATTGACATAATACTTAATTAGACTATGACCAAGGATAAAATGTCATTAAATTTAATAAAATGAACTAAAAGACACCCTATGTCACTATTTTATACCCACATATAAGTTTTTTACTATAGGGGGTTGACCCATTTTGACTTGTGGTCAAAATGGTCAACATCTTTGGTGATTTCCCAATGGTGGTATGCTTCTTATACCATGAGCAGTTGCCTAATCATGTCTATTGGGCCATGGATTCACATGTACACTAGGTTTTATATATAAATTAACTTTGAAAACACACCAAACAACATAAAAATAATAATAAGTAACACATAAGACTAGAAACTAAGCAAAATCACACTTGTGTTTCATGGGTACTTATGGAACACACACACACAACTAAACAAACTGACTCAAACAAAAACTAACATAAGATGAAAAATTACTCTAAGATCAAATGGGATTTTTGAAACCTCTCTTGCTTCATGACATGAATAATTTAATGAGACATGTAGCCTTTTGACCCTTGTCATTGATGCCTCCATCTTCTTCATGGTGTTCAATGAGAACCAAACATATCCAAAAAGGATAGATATGGAAATAAACTCATCTTTCATCCAAATATCCTCAAATTTCTCATATGGATCCTTAACTATGACCTATAATGGTGGTTTAATAAGACATACCTTCATGGTTTTCATGGTGCTCTCAATGAGGTTGGGTTTCTTCTCAGCTACAAGTTCTTCAAGCTCATCAAGGATATTTGCATATTCTACCCAATCTTGGTAATTTTATTCCATGGAATAATCTTTCTCCACCTTCTCAAATACTTTAATATCAACTTGGAAAAGATCTTCAAAATTTTAAAAGAGATCTATTTGCTACTACTAATCATCCTTACTCTCCTTGTCATTTAGAATGACTACTTCTTCACTCTTTTATTTTTGATGTATGAGATCATCAAACTGATACTCTTTGTGTTCCAAGGCATATGAGGGTGATTCAACATCAAGATGAGGTATTGATTCATCTCAAAGAAAAATAACTTCCACCTTGGTCTCAAAATATTTTGCTAGGACTGCAACCTCTTGAGGGATGACTTGAAATTATTCTCCATATTTGATAAAACATTCAACTCCATGTTTAAGATGATATTCCACAACCTCATGATTAGATATGGAGTCTTACTCAAACATTTATTTCTTCAAGTCTTATTTATATTCGTCATGGATAGCTATAGAAGAGTCTTCAATATTTTTCTCTTCATCTAAAAAGGTAGAATTACACTTATGGTCACCAAGGGGAGTCCTTATGGTGATTTCCTCTTCATAATCACTCACGAGATCTTATTGGTTAGCCGTATCTTGGATTTTCTCCTCTTCACTTGCTTCCCTCAATATGGGTTCTTCCTCAAGAAAGGGTGAGGTGGTATGTTGATAGATGGGCTCATGTTAAAGAGAGAGAGTATGAGGTGTAGTAGAATGTTGATGGGTTAGAGGTGGGTTTTAGGATGAAGGAGAGGGCTTATGAGTGGGTTTAGGAAAGAGGAATGCACTAGTAAGATCATATGGAAGTGATTTCTTACGCTGATTAGGAGGGAAAACACCTACATAAGTAGTAGTTACATCTTATCAATAGTCTCCTTAAGGCTCTTAAATATAAACATGTTCATTTTTGAGCTTTTTATCCTCCCACATACTTAACCTATCTATTGATCATTAAAGGCACTTCTTTTCCAAGTCCATTTGTTCTTTTATACCCCATTGAATTTCATCTTCAACCACCTCCCATGCAGTTATCCATCTCTGGACAAAACTTCTTAACCATTCCATGAGATGATTAAGAAGCACATAAAAATCATCATCCCATGTTCCCATATTGTCTTTAGATCTATCAACTCTGGTGGGAGTGCCAAAAAATATTGGACATGAGATGGGGTTGATGTAGGAAGAGGAAGGTGATGATGCAAATGAAGACCACCTTTAGCTTGTTACATTATAGCATATAGGAATACACATCTTTCCTTGTAATATATTTGTTTACAATATAAGTAAACATATAATTCCTCATGGCAAGACTCATAGGATTACTCTTGAGGTTCATAGGCATCATGGTATGAATGTTAGGGTTCATATTGGGACTGAGAAGAAGGAATTCTTTGATAGGATTCCTAGTAAAATTCCTCATAGGGATATTCAATAACATGGTGTCTATATGGAGAGGGAAATTAAGGAATATAGGGATGCCATGGATCATAGGATTAGTAGCCATTATGATATGACTCTTGAGGAGTAAAATGTGGTTTATAGCAAGGCTGATAGAAAGGTTCATGATAGGGGTATTCACCATATATATTCATATCAAACTCATATATTAGAGGAGATGCAAAAACTGATCAAAATATAAAATGAGATATACTTGGGCTACTTACGACTGTAATTTTTCATTTAGAGTCACCATTAGTGCTAACATACTTGCTTACAAAAGATGATTATAGGAAAGACACACCAACAATCTTTCCACTCTCTTGGGCCTTGGTCCCACACGGCATGCCATAACTATTGTCACCAAATATTTCACCCTATAAGAGGGTTTTCAGGAATCCTCTAGATTTTGGCAACATGGGAACACTTCCAAGTATGTGGGTGTACCTATAGTGGAAGTGAGCCTTTAGATTTAAGAGTTAGCTCTATGAATTTATCTTGAAGTGATTTTACCTATGTTAATGCTTTCTTGTGTGGAAAAGAGTTATAATTTACATGAATTTAACATAATCTATGGGTGATACACTAATAAGTTTTCCACATGACCATCACATTTCATTCACTAAAAAATAAAGCATACAAACTAGTCTCAAAATCCTAATGGATTTTAACATGAGTGTTTTAATATAGGGGTGAGATGCATGAAGTAACACAAGGAAAATGAACCAGAGGGAAATTTTCAAACTCAAAAGATAATGATACACTTAAAATGATCCTGACATACTTGATTACACTTTATATGTCCTGTTAGAATGAAATTTTCTTACAAAAGACATGAAAGGACACAGAAAAGCAAATGATAGAATCACTGAACTTAACCATTCATCACTTTTCATACTCAAAAAATATATTATTTAACTCAAAAATAAAATTATTAAATTATTCTTAAGGTAAAATTTGACATCAAACTAGCAAGGCTTCACCATACCATATGTGGCATTAGATTACAAAATCTAAAATGGTAGTTACTTATAGAATTTGAGAGAGAAGTGGGAGAAGATAAGTCTAAAGGTCACTTGAATACTTGTCATTCTAAGAGTGGGAGTTACATATGTATTATAATTAAATAGGATATAAACGATGCAAGGTTTTATAGGACAAATGGCCCTCCAAATTATGTAACTCATGAAATGTGGTGTAGGAGTTCTCATTCTACACAAGAAAACTATCTTCATCATTTACCCCTTTTAGAACACCCCAAAACTAACTAGGGACATATATCATGATTTGAATAAGAGGGAGGGGTTGTATAAATTATCCTCCATGCATTGGATACATTCCTTTTGATCTAATTTTTTTTAGTAGTGAGCCATCATTGTCTGCAGTCAAAGAAATTCCTCTTTCACTTACCCCTCACATTTGGCCTCAATTTTGGATTTATTTTTTGATGGAAAATATATAATATGCTGAATTAGACTTGAAAATACCATCCATGACCTTATATTCTTTAGGTGCACCTTAAATAGGCTTCCACTTAAAGTTCTCACACTTCTCACTATTTTACTCACTTTACCAATTTTTACTGGTTAAGATGAAGGTGATGGTAGACATAAGTATAATATTTTATGAATCATTAAATTTAAATACAGAGTTATAATAAGTCTTTATATTTCTCCCAAAGTTGGATGCACTTATTGAAAGTCCTTAGAAACTATAAAACACTCAAAATAGTTAAAGAAATCTAATTTACCTCTTGTCTGTATAGATAGGGTACAAATCAATGTGATAGGAAGGTACCTTGGATAGTATTATATATAATCCAATCACTTTCATGGTAATTATTGTCTGTTAGGATATCTCTTCTCCTTCATTTCCTTCATCTGGTCCTTATTTAGGGTTTTGTAGGGTTTTAGATAGTTTTGACCTTAAGGTTTGTTCATAGAGATATGGCATTGGAATTGAAAAAAAATTAAAAAATATCAATTATAAAGACCCATTTTAAACTTCCAAAAACTCCTTGGGTCTCCATGCACACTATCCAAGAGGATATGGGTCTTCAAAGTCACCTTATCGAGCTTGATTCCTCATTTTGCATAGGCTTGAGTTATCTCTGAGCCAAAAGTAGCTTTATCATGGAACCCTATGAATTAAAAAAGTTTTTAAACCTATATTATATACCCATTAACATTTTATAATCTATTGGAATAACTCCTAAAATTTTAAGTGATATTGACTTCCCATTTGGGCTTTAGGCCAAAACCCTGCCTAATAGGCCTAACTGTAACCCTGAAGGTCTAGACCACCTCGTTGACATTACTCATTTTTTGAAAGGTTTATAATTTTTTCATAGGTTTAATTTATCCATACACTCATATTTTTAATGTCCAACTAGACCCTAACTTGTCCCTTTACCTCCCCTTCAAGATTGTAGGTTTTGTGCTTCTAGGGAAGTACCCTCTATCTAAGACAAAATATAGGGTACTTTCCCTATTTTCTCAGACAAAATTAATGTTTTAAGACATTATAAAAGTGATGGATTTTATATAAATAATTTTTTTTCTCTTTTTCATATGAATATACCCTTTAACTCCTTCAAAATATGAGATATACTATGGAGAAGGGTACTGTGTGCAAGATTTGGAATATAGATTGTATATTACTTAATGTGAGTCCTTTCTCTACATTATTTTCATATTATAATAGTATATTGTAATTTATTTAATAATTATGTATTTATTATTAATCCATTCATCATTATAGACTCCCATTTACCCTTTCACACACCTTGATTGGTCAAGACTATATACATTTCTTGACTACATTTCTTGTTTTGGAGGGGCACGTATAGGTGCATACTACATGGTTAATATTTAATACAATTTTTATATACATAATTAGAGTATATGTATGTATGTATGTATGTATGTATGTATGTATATATATATATATATATATATATTTGTCTCATTTTCATGCTATACTAACACTGAAACATCACTCCTCAGCCCATTATTACCTACAATCAACTACAATTGACTATACTAGAATAAGTATGAGCTTGTGGGTGATCACTCATTTTGAAACATATGACACATAACCTTGGGATCCTATGAGTCATTTGGTATCACATTACATAAACCAAATTTGGTATCTCTATGTTTAATCCCTTACTATGGATGATGTAAGAGTTTGCACTTGGTTATAGGTGGGTTGTTTCAATGGAAAAGACACCTATAGGTGTATATGGGCTCAAAAATCTACATATAAACCTAATTAAATGACCTATATATCTTAAATGTTATTTTAAACTATCTATAACCATTAAAAAATGGATTCATGGTCCTAATACTACAACCTTGGGTGAAGATTTCTCTTTATAGTTCAAATCCTGTAGATGATACCATTTAAATTCAGTGGCCAAAGGGGCATCTTTGGGCTTTTCAACAACCACCTTATAATAATAATATTCCCTCCATATTTTTTAGAGATATTCCCCTATGTGGAGGATATAAGGCATAGTAATCAATATACACCACAATTATTGGTAACCTTGTTATATGATATCAACAAAATGTTAAAGTGCTCTATTTTGTGTTTTTAGAGAAAAGGTCCCTGAACACAGTCATCTCACCTTTTGAAGGTAATATACTATCTAATATAACAATATATAATCCAAAATAGGTCTACCATGATCTAAAAAACATACTATGACTTCAATAAAGGTTCTAACACTTCTATGTGACACCTCAGCTTTATGTGGTACCACCTGTAGATGAACATTTTCATGTGTATAGGTAGTGAATAGTACTATAGGCAATGTGAAAGATATACATGCTTATGATGCACTCTATACCATCACAAATTAATTGAATTCAATATTACCACTTCAAAGTATTTTAAACAAGTATCAATGCTTCCTTTCCAAAATAATGTCCTCTTGAGACTCCTACACATGTTCATTCATGGTGGAAGACTATGTCATTATTAAAACTTGTCTTCTCATGCTATCTATGGTGCCACCTAGGGATTAAATTATTTTTAATATTATAAGAGAATTATAAAAAAAATTATACCATAATTAATTCTACATGAATGATATATAGACCTACATTTTACGTAACTCACCATGGCTATGGATGGACCTTCTATAGGAACCATGATTGTATAGGAGGTCTAGTTATCACAATTGATTACATACCAATTTGGATAAATTAAGTTGATTGTTAATGAAATGTGATATTTAAAACATATTAGGACCTCAATCATAACTCCATGGATGTGTTTCATAGCTTTTCACAACTCACCTAGTTAACTGTGTATGACAGTCATATAACAAACTGACTGTATAGTGCTTATTACTGTAGTACCATGGAAGGTTGCCTTGGAGAATGAGATTTAAAGGTGATGTAATAAATAATACATTGGAAACATGATAATTAACCTATTATCATCATGTGGAATCACTACCAAGGCATGAATATTTTATAGATGGTGAAAACTTGCCTGTCATCTTCAAGTGAGACCAATTTATAAACCTAAGATGATTTGCCTATCAAAACACTTTGAAACATTAAAAAAATAATGGTTAAAATTATATTAATATTTCAATATCATTTATATTCAATACCATCATCTTTATTATAAATAATCATCCAAACAAGAGTAAAACCTATAGGGTATGGGAAATAATAAGTAGAAAAGCACAATCAACTTGTTAGAGATGATTCATAAATCATAGTTAACTAATAATTTAAATATTATTATTAAAATTAATATGTTTAAATTTATTATCACCTCCCAAAGGCATTTTAACTAATAGTCCTTCAATTGGCCATACCAACCAAAAACCCATTGATTAGTTATGCATGTCTAGAAAGGAAATGAAGGAGTAGAATGGTTTTAGATAAAATTTGGTATTTATAGAGTATTTAAATCATTTAAATTATTATAAATAATTTAATATCACTTCCATGACCTTATCCCATGTTTCATTCTCTCTCATAGGTTGTACAAGTGCCAAACTCTTCCTTTTTCAATTATTTTCTTACTAATCATTTAGAGAACCTATAAATTTCAGTTCAAAATAACATTACTGATAGGTAATATAACATATTAGACGTTGGTAATAAAAATAGGACACTTAGACACATTTAAAACTATGCCACTTGCATATAAGACCCCAAAATGACCCCTAAGTGACTAATATTGACATAAGACTTAATTAGATAATGGCCAAGGATAAAATGGCATTAAAATACATAAAATGAACTAAAAAAAACCCTATGAAACCATGTTCTACCCATATATAAGTTTTTTACTATAGGAGGGTTGGCCCATTTTGACTTGTGGTCAAAATAGTCAATAAGCTGAAGAAGCCACAAATAACCAAGCAAATGAGGATGCACAAAGTGATGAAATGGATGAAAATAAGAATAAGAATTGATAAATATGAATGATTCTATTATACCTACCAATGCATATATACTCATCTTTATTATCATTGATATAACCAAAATGGTTAAGAGGTTTGATTTGATCAATGAGGGTGGGAGGATTTGCCAAGTTTACCAAGGAGAAAATGTTGTGACTCCATTGATTGTAAGACTTCTTAGGAATATTTTTACTATATCATGTAATAGTATGCCTCATGATATAAAACAATATGAGAACTTAGCCAAAATATGCATAAGGACTGACTCTCGATCTAATAAATAATTGAAAATAATGCATTAATGATAAAAACCATGATGACTATATTGATGTATGAATATGGATAGACTAAAGAATACTACTCAAGGAATCACCCAATGAACACATATAGACTCAGTCAAGGCACAACATTAAAATCAAATAAATAAGCAAGCAAAAAAATAAAAAAACTAAGTAAATAGACACATAAAAATCTTGAAATTAAAAGTAAAATAAAACATCCTAATGATGGATTTACCCCAGTAGGGCAGATCAAAGATGACTGACTAAGCTTAGATAAGATAAATGTTTTTTTATTTTGAAATTTTTGAATGTTTTTGGAATTTTGAGGCATTTTAGTGCATTAGAGATTGACAAGATACCACTCATGAAATGAAGAGAGCATTGTCTTAGGTTGCTCAAAACATAATGAGAGTGTATGGTAAAGGGGGACTGAGTTGACCTCAATGTGAATTGAGGATGGCCTACATAGTCCTAAAATGACCTCAAGTCATAGTATCTCCACCAATTTAAAAGGCAGGGAGACCTGACCAGGTTATAACAACTTTGTAAATTAAGGCCAAATGACAATGTAAATGAAAATAACAATGGTAAGGTGATACGATAATACATGATAAAAGTGTTATTCCTAATTTTCCCATAGGTTACAAATTTGTGTTACAAATTTTCCCATAGATGGTTATGATTAGTAACATAAGGTGGGATAATAATTTTCCCATAGTTGGTTATAATAAATATCACCAATCAAATGTGAAGAAAGATAACTTGCCAAATCTACTATCATATTACTTTCATAAACTGTCATTTAACATGAAATTGTAAAACTACTAAAATTTGATCAAAATCCACTCATGCAAGATGTGGGAAAAACCAAAGGAACCAAGATAAAAAAAGGTTTAGGTAAGATGGCTAAAAATAGGCTTTGGTTAGTAGTAAATTTATGATAAAATGACATATGTTATGGCATAAAGAATATGACAATGTTGCAATTAGATATAATAGTAATAGGGTTTCCCCCAAGTGATAAGGTGAGGTAAGTGGTAGGGTAAGAAATAATGGTAAAATGAAAATGACAAGGTAAATGGTTTTGGCTAAGGTGAATGGTTTTATTGTTATTACTAATGTGGAGATGCACATCTTGATTAACATATGACATAGCCAAAATAATTAATTATGTAAATTGGTAGCTCACACCTCTTCTAAATATATGCTTTATCAATAACCTACTGTAGTTTTGGATGTAAATGATGTTTTTGTGGTTTTCATTGGTTATTGATTTTGTTTTCTTCAAATGTCAAGACAAGGTGTGTTTGTAACCTCTATAAAGCAAAGTGTGGCTAGGGATGGTAAATATAGATAAATAATGGATGATAGGTATGATTTGGAAAATTAAAGGTGGATGATAATGGAATGTATAATGGCTAGGAAACAAATGAATATTGAGATTCTTAGGCACACATAATGTTATTGATTCTAAATTAGACATATTTTTGGATGAGGTGAGGCCAAAGAGTTTTGAATATGCTCTCGATAGGACCACTATATTTTATTATTATTTGGGAATGAGAGTAGCTACCATATTATTATGATGTAGATTTGAAGCTATATTGATTTGATCTTGAACAATGTCTTCATTAAATAGTGAAGAATTATTGTGCTTAACTATTAATGCCTTAAAGAGGTTTTCACCAATAAAGTTTATATTGACTATCCCATAGCACCTCTGAGAAGGTTTCACTGAGTAAAATTGAATTTTGACTTTGATTATATCTTAGTGCTTCCAAAAAGGTTTCATTAGAATATTTTTATTTTGGACTTTGATTTTCCCCTAGCACCTTTAAGAAGGTTTCACTAGGAGATTGTTCTTCTTCTGCATGATTGTGGTCTTGGCCTCCCTGATATTATGTAACTGATATATCACCATGGATTCAATTCAAGAAGGTGTGATCTTGTTAGTCCTAATTAACACTTATGGGAGGTGGAATGTCAATATAATGGCTATGTTGGTTGGTGGAAATGGCATGTGGAATGGTAATGGAATGGGGAAAGGAAACACAATCCTCAAAGAAGATACTAGGATAACTTGTATCAAGTCTAAAGTAATCATCCTCAAAAACTATAGAAGGATAAAAAATGTATTCAAATTGATCTATAAGGCATGTGTAACCAATATAATAACCATGAACATATTATGATTTTAAAGTTGATTCTAGCTCAATGGACTCTAAATCTGATGTTGACACTGACATTGATTCTACTTCTAATGTTAAATCTAATGTCGATTCAAGAATAACACCTAAATTTAATTCTGATTATTCATCTGGTGTAGATTCTTATACAATTATATTTTATTTATGTTTGGTATTGGACATGTAACAACCTATGATGGCATAATGGGATCCATAAAGACTAGTTTGTCAAAGTGAGACTCCTCGATGAGGGGAAAAAGGTTAATAGGTAACTCCATAGAGACTGGCTTGACAAATAGAGGATGTTTAAAAATAAGCATATGGTCAAGATAATGATTTTCCCAATGGTGGTTATAATCATTAAGAAGTGACTCAATAAATACTATCTTGTTAGAGTGAGATTGCTTGACAATGGGTAAAAGATCAAAAGGTAATTCATTACAGTGGGACTTGTCAAAAATAGGTATTTCAACAAAAACATCTCAGATTAGTTGGTTCTCTTGGCCTTAGTTTACAAGTAGTTGTAAAATACTATATTTTAACATATCTTGGTCTTTGAATGATTGGTTTTGTTGGAGAGGTACTAATTGGCTTGGTTTTGGATTAACAATTGGTACAGTTTTTTAAAGTGGGGAATAGATGGCAATGGATGAATAATGGTTGTTAGTTAGATAATGATAAGCTTAAAAATGACTATTTTATGTCTTAGGATAGTAACTATGACCCATCAAGTTGTGATTAGATAAATTTATTGGGATAACAAGTTAACATATTTGGAATGGCCTGGAATGGTAATGATAGGGCATTGTAGAGTTTGGTTACTCTCACAAGCCAAAGGACAAGGTCTTGGTATAGAAATGATAGGGCATTGTGAAGCTTGATTTATCACACAAACCAAAGGATGAGGTCCTAGTATAACAATGGTAGGTCATTGTGGAGCTTGGTTACTTGCACAAGCTAAAGGATGAGGTCCTAGTATAGAAATGTTAGGGCATTACGGATCTTGTTTGCTCACATAAACTAAAGGATGAGAGCCTGGTATATAAATAGTAGGGCATTGTAAAGCTTGTTTTCTCACACAATCCAAAGGATGAGGTCTTAGAATAGAAATGGTAGGGCATTGTGAAGCTTGGTTGCTCACATAAGCCAAAGGATGAGGTCTTAGTATAGAAATGGTAGGGTGTTACAAATCTTGGTTGCTTGCACAAGCCAAATGATGAGGTCTTAGAATAGAAATGATAGGGTATTGTGAAGCTTGGTTACTTACACAAGCTAAAGGATGAAGTTTTGGTATAAAAATGGTTGATAATTATGGAGCATGGTTTATTTTATAAGCCAAAGGATAAGGGCCTGGTATATAAATGGTAATCCTTGGATGCTATGGAGATTAGTGGCTCATGCAAATCAAAGAAGGGTTAACAATATAGATGGAGGAATTGGTGGTCACAAAAGGGAAAGAATCATATGTCAACTTGCCTAAAAAAGGTGTCACCAAAAACTATGCTTGACGATCTTGGCTTTGTTCCCTAAATTGAGGATTATAAGGAGGATAAGAATCTATCTCACATACCACTTCCTCAGCATAGGGTTCTTGAACAAAGTAAATTTGTGTGGCTATTCTATCATAACTTTGATTGTACATGACTCCACCATAAGTGTAACGAGACATATCCATATTAATGATAAATGCTCTATAAAGGCTTAGTTATACAAACTCTTAAAATCATTATCCAAAGGACAAAAGGTTTAAACTTGGTTTAACTTAGCCTAGGAGTGGATCTGTATCTCCAAAAATGTCTATGCTAAAACATGGTATAAAATATCCTAACATCAAATGTCTCACACAAAAGGTCTAGTGGCTGAATAAAAATCAACATGCCAAACACTAGGGATAAAGTGTTCCAAACAACTAAAATCTAGGTAAATAAAAGTTTCTAGGTATTTTGGCCAAAAATGGTGTCAAAATCTAGGCTCAAAATAAGGCATGTGCTAGGACTTTTGGAAAAATAAGAACACAAACTAGACTTAAAAATAAGGTGAGATTTAATCTAACAAATTTGGAAGACTTTGGCATAAACTAGGCATTAAACTTTAGACATGAACTTGGTCAATTGGCATAAGTCATGAAAAAAAAGGCATAAAGAAGATAGGATATTTCTCCCAAATAAAGGCACAAAAAAATAGTTCTCCAATAGGGTAAAAAATTAACTTAAGTTACACAACTCAAAAGAGAAAGATTGATGTCTAGGCCAAAATTAAGGAAGGTATAAACATAAATCAATCAATGTTTGAATTTGTAATTGGCAAGGTTAATTAAAAACTTAACTTATGAAACTAGGATTCTTTGATCAAATGATAAGCTTAGATGAATATGAATGACATAACAACACTAGGAAAAAGATCCTAAAGGCATATGTAGATTGGTTTCAAAAATGGAATTTTTAACACAAAGTAAACAAGTCTATGAAATGATTAGAGTAGTGTAATAACATTATTGTGCTCTAAATATGTAATTGATGGTTTTTTTCAAGACTCCAAGGAAAAAAACTTTAAATTTATTGGGCAATGTAATATTACCCTTTCTAACCAAGTTACACACACACACAAATATTTATAAAAAATACTAAAACAAAGACATGTAATCAAATGGCCAACATAACACCTCCTTAAATAAAGGAGTGATGTATAAACAAAACTCATTTTAACATGGAATAATAAATTAAATATATAGATTATAATCAAAAACCATGAAATAAAAAGATAAAATAATAAAATCACCTAAGTGTAATGTCCTAGATCCTAAAATTGACAAGGTTGCATATTACATTCAAATTTTATCTATATACATGCTCTTGAGAGGATTTTAAGTGTTAATCCAAAAATAAAATGGAATGAATAAGTAGATTTTTTACACCCCCCTTCTTTCAAGAGATTTTATGGTGACATGGAACTTCAGGCTACTCGCCTTGCATCGATAGTATCTCCATGATAAGTGGGGTTGTTCTTATCTAAATTTTCATGCATTTATAGATGTTCCCAATAGTTGATAACACAAGGGATGATCACATGATTTATATCCATGTCAATTGGATTATTGTTAAAATTTATTTTCATTTTCACAACCACTACATACATCACTTTATTAGTGTAGTGTGATGTCCAAGTTGCCCCTACGGTTTGAGGTAGTATCTTATTAATGGAGTTTACCTAGCTTATCAAGAAAACATCCCAATAATTTGACCTCAATTTATATACCCCACCATGGAGTGGGGTTGAAAAAATGTTGGGAGATGAATTCCTAGGTCAACACTGCCCTAGATAACCCATAAGGAGGTGATGAACTCCCACTCACAAGCCAAATACCATAAAAATAAATGACTAGTGAAAAGACTTTAAGGTCATGTTTAGATCACCAAAACCATATAGATTTGAGATCTTCAACGATGTTATTTTCACACCTTTAGACAAGGAATAAATTTAAATAATGAGTGATTTTGGTCACCTGAGTTCCCTAAAGGGGATGGGGGAGAACATATATGCATAAATCATTTTACAAAAATAAACAACTTTGAAAGGACAAGCATAAAACTAAACACTCTTAAGAGTATGTAATCTAAGTGTGAGTGTTTATTTTAATACACCAAAGTGAAATGTTATTAAATTTTACTCCTTGGAATTTTTTTTTGAAATATTGAAATAAAATTAAAATGATTTAAATAAAAATATTCTTAAAACACCAATTTGAAATGTGAAAATTACAAGTTATAAGTGTTTTAAATGTCTCCTTATGGCATTTGGGTTTTGTAAAATATGTTAGGGATTTTTTTTGAAACATATATACAAATAAAAGGTAAAATGATAGCATATTCTAAAAAATTTAGGATAAAATACGTGGTTTTAAAAAACAACATAAAAAATGGAGTTGAATGGCCCAAAAAAAGTTCCAAAATATGGCTTATCAACCTGTTGTTCTACACAGAGACCAAAATCAGTTCTTGGTGATGCACATAGATATCAACATTGGTTATGGGTGATGAACATAGAGGTCACATTCAGTTTTAGGTGAATTAATGTTGGTCAGGCATAATCAAGGTTAGTTATATTATAATCAATGTTTGTCTTTGTGTAATTTTTGTATCACTAAAAAATAGAATAAGTGAAAAACAGTGTTAAAATTTGTATTTTGAAGACTATCAAGCACTCAATATGAAAACTAAGAACATAATTTTCATCTCCTTACTATATTTTATGCTTAAACATCCCATCAGGTATGTCATTTATGATCATGGGAATCCAAGAAGGGATGTTAATAACATGTTAGTTTAAGTAACAAAAACTTCAATAAACATGATAACACTTACACTCCAAGCCTAGATCTTAGGAATGATCTTAGTTAAAAAAATACAAGAAATAAATCTAAAATTCAAAATATAATGAATCCTTTACCTTCCTTACGAGCTCCAAATTCATTATTGAGTGGTTTTCTCAGTTTGTGCATCAAAGAGTCTTTGACAAATGGAGGTGTTATCTCCTCTCCTTGGCACCATTGGCTTGTGTTTTGGATTTGGGCTTGAGATTTTAGAATTATAACTTTTATTATAACAAAATGGTCCTTATAAAATTATATCAAAAGAGTTTTGAACTCATTTGTGCATGATAACTTTGTACCAAAATAGCTTAAAATTTAATAGGCAAGGCATTATATTTATAAGCTTAAGAACTAACCTCAACCCAAGGTAAGTCAAGGTAGAGTTTAAACATGAAATGGGTTCAAACCTAACCTAGGTGAGTCAAATATAACCCCAATAAAGTTAATATTTGTCAATTAATTATGATTTGCAATGAATAGGCATGGGTCTCCAAAATGAGATATTTTAGGATATTTCCAAAGAGTTTGACAACTCACAAAGGTCATGATGAAAGGCTTGGATATTTGAATTTTTGAAATTATTTTTGATGATATTCATTGATTGCACATGGATAATTCAAATAGGCTATTAATTTGGTTTATATTGTTAATTAATTGTTATTATCCATTTATCTCTTTCAAGATTTGGAATTTGTTCATGTTTCCTACTTAATAGGTCCATGGGCAAAATTGATTATTGTGATGCCATAAGATGATTAGGGATGAATCTATGAGAGGTTATGGTTGAATACGATAGGACCTCCCAATTAGGTGTGTCTCAGCATGATTATAATCATTGACGAGTGATGCATAAGTAAATTTGGGACATTTAATGATTCATAGGCTTAATTTTTAATGGTTGGTAGGAATCAGTCTAAAATCTGGTTGGAAGCTAGTTGTGGCTAGTTTTAGGTGTCTACAACTTGTAGGAAACTAAGTTAAGGGATAAGATTTCAAACATAGTAAAATGTTATTCACACTTCTTTTTTAGTGCTTAAAATTTACTTACCAACTTTGTTTTTTTCTTTTCAAATTTACAAGTGAAAAAATAATAAAGCCAAGGGGCCAAATTACACTTCACATCTTGTTTAGTTCTCTGAAAAGAAGATAAAAATTAGATTAGTGATCTTAATATCTTTTTATTTTATTTTTTTCATTATTTCAAAGGTAATTAGTTTCCATTTATTAGATTAATTTATTTTTTGGCAAAATGAACTTTGTGTGTATGCTCTCCCCCATCCCCTTTAAGAAACATGGGTGATTAAAAGTGCCTTGTTTCTTGCTTTGTTTGGTTGAGTCTATAAATTATTAAAAGTCAAATATGCTCTCCCCAAGCTTTGAGTGACTTAAGTGACCCAGAAATGACCCTATTGTTCTTCTATTTTTTCACTTATTTAGCTTGTGGGTAGGAGTTCATAGCCTCCTCACAAGTTATTTCAGGGAGTATTGAGCTGGGGTTTCATCTCCTAGCATCATTCTAACCCCATTACATGGTGGGGTATATAAATTTAGAACATATACCATAATTAAATAATGGATAACTAGTTATTTGGATAATTTAAACAAAAACCTAGATCGGTTCATGTTAGACATTGAAGTTTACTAAGTAGTTCATGATTGAAGTCATTGTGCAAAGGACTAGAGATTTGCATAAAAAGATAACAAATTTAAATCCAATAGATATGACGTGCCTTTGTGTTATCCATACTTAGGGACCATTTAAATTAGTTTAAAATTTATAGATTTTAGTAAACTTCAATTTGCCACAAAATATCCTACCAATTATTGAGCGATTCATCACTCCAATTTCCTTATTATGTACCAATTATTGAGGGATAGAGGGGGCTTAAAAACTACACCTACATGTGATATTTAATTTTTTTATTAACACTTAATTATTTTCAAGACTGGTATATCATTAGAAACTTTGGTAAAAGCTATACACACCTTACCAATTTTAGGGTAGGATGTGCACTTAGGTGCTTTTTCTATTTCTTTTATTAGCATGTATTTTCGATAGAAAGTTAATTTTTGTGTCAAAAATGAGTCCAAAACTTATAGACAAAACACATGTTGCACACACTACTTTAAGTCAAGAAATTTTACATCGTCAAAATCATTCCAAACATTTTCCTTAGAGATTTTCAAAACCCACCTTTTGTACCTTTATTCAAAAAGACATTGTTATGCTATTGAATTTATTCTAAGATACCTACCTTTGTGTAAAACCAAGTCAAAAGTTAATTATGTGAATTTTTATTACAATAATGTCATTATGTTTCCCATTTGAGTCTAGGACATTGTTCATTGGAAAATCCAAGTATTTCAAAATCTCATTCAATTCTATCTTTTGAAGTTCAGATCTAAACTAATTGGTTTATGCTTGAGTCTTGTTTACAACTTGGGCTTGAGTGGTTCACCTTTATATATTTAGATTTTTCAACTTGGGTTGATTTTTAGTTTGATTTTTAAATACCATTGCCTATATTCCAAGTTTACTTTTACCATGACTTTCCTTTATTCCAATTTCTATCTTAGACCAAGTGTGCCATTTATTTCATGTTAGGATTTTTATAATTGAGATTTTTTAAAATTTGAATGCCTAGCCTAAGTTATGTGCCAGTATCTATTTCATGTACCTAGATCAATTTTGTTTTCAAATACCTAGCCCATGTTTTTTTGTGATAATACTTATTTCATTTGCCTAGATAGACTTTGTTTTCAAATTCCTAGCTCAAGTTTGTTTATGTCATGACCTATTTCATATACCTAGATCAATATTTTTTTTAAATACCTACTTCAAGTTTTTTTTAAATTCTAATTTCACACTTAGACTGAGATCAATTCCAAGTTTTTTTCCATGTCTAAATTAACCACGCTCAAAGCCAAACCTTTTCCAAACATCAAATATTTCAACCAACTTGAAAAATCATGCCAAATTAGGGTTTATTTTTGAACCCACATTCCAATCCAATTAGGGTCATTTTGACCCTTTTAAACCATGCCAATCAAGTGAAATATGACTTTGACCTAGACCAAGTTCATTTCATAACCAAGATAAATTTCAACACCATTTTTATAGACCAAGACTTCCATATTTGGTATAATTTATAAACCTAATTATGATAATTATAATATGCCGAGATTGCCCTTATTTAACCCAATTAAGGTAGCAAGTTTACCCTTTTAATTCTGAATTCACTGATAATAGTACCCAATCTCTTATGCTAGTAATCCTCATTTGGCCTACATTATCAACCAAGCTTTGTAGTAAAAAAATATTGCCATTCTAGGCTATCCTCCTTTAGATTGTGTTAAAAAACAAGATTCATAGTGTCCAAATATTACCATTTTAGGCCCTCCTCCTTTTTCCTACATTATCAACCAAGATCTTCAACACCTAAGGATTACCATTCTAGGCCCTCCTCCTTTGGCCTGCATTAGTAACCAAGCTCCATAGAGCCCAAGGATTACCATTCCAATCCCTCCTTCTTTGGCCTATGTTATTAACCTAGCTCTATATTTCTCAAGGATTGCCATTTTAGGCCCTCATCTTTTGGCTTATGTTAGAAACCAAGCTCTGTAGTGCCCAAGGTTTACCATTCCAGACCTTCCTTTTTTATCCTATGTTAGTAACCAAGTTACACAGTACCCAAAGATTACCATTCCAATCCCTCTTCTTTTATATTTCATTAGTAACCAAGCTTTTTAGTTCTTAAAGCTTACCATTCTAGTCCCTTCCCCACTTTTTCCAAACCTAGTATCTCATTATCTCAACAATGTTGTGCAATTTCAACTAGGTGTATTATAGTTACCATCCTAAATCCACATCCACTCTTTGTTGAGACCATCTTAGATGATCCTATTTCCAAAGAGTCCATTATTCAACCACAATTCATTACTCATCCATTACCAAACTTACCCCACTTTATAAAATCCAATCTGGTCTTAAATCTATAATGGAGCCAATCATTATCTATCTAAGAGCCATCATTTAAAGACCAAAATGTGTCCAAATCTAAGATTTTACAACCAAGTGTAAGCCAAGGCCAATAAAACCAAATAATCAATTATGTTTTTATTGAAACACCTATTTTGACAAGTTAACTTGTGTTGAGTCACCCTTCAACCATTTCCCTATATTTTAGGATCCTCACTTTGATAAGCTAGTATCTATGGAGTTTCATGTTGACCATTTCCATTTTATTTAGGAGTCTCACTTTAAAAAGGTAGATTTGTTGAGGCATCCTTCAACCATTGACCTATCTTTGAGGAGACACATTTTGACAAGATAGTCTCTATGGATTTGCCTTTTGACTATTTCCTTTTTTTGAAAAGACTCACTTTGACAAGCTAGTCATTGTTGAAACATTCTTAGATGATCCTATTTTTGAAGAGCCCATTGTTTAATCATAGGCCATTACTTGTCCAATACCAAACATTCAACATAAAATCTTTGATGCCATACTAGAATAAGCATCAATATTAAATTTTGGTTTTTTTTTTTTGAATTGATATTAGATTTAACTTCAAACTCAAAATAAACATGAGTATTAACATCAGATTTAGAGTCCCTCAAGTTAGACTCAGCTTTATAATGAAAATATATTGGTAGATGTTACAACATTGATTACACACACCTTGTAGATAATTTTAAATATATCTATGATCCTTTCACATTTTTTTAGAATGTTTACTTCAGCATTGACACAAGTTATCCTAGTATATTATATGAGGATTGTACTACCTCTTACCATTACACTTTTCATTAACACCAACCAACATATCCATTATATTGACATTCTACCTCCCACAAGTGTTAATTGTGATTGACATAATCACACATTATTGAACTACATCCATAGTTACATACTAATTTCAAAAAATTAGTGGGGTCAAGACCACATTCATGAAAAATATGAACAATCTCCTAGTGAAAATCTAGTGAAACCTTATTTGAGGTGATAGAAGGCAATCAAATTCAAAAGTAAATGTTACTTAGTAAAACCTTATCAAAGGTGTTATGGGACAATTAAAATAAATTTATTGGTGAAAACCTCTTCAAGGTGCCAATAGATGAGCATAATAGTTATTCATTATTTGATGAAGACATTATTGAATATAACATCAATAAAACATATAATCTACAACATAATCATATGGAAACATTTCTTAGGCCCAAAAAACAAAAAAAATAGTGGTCCTATTATAGCACAAAATTATACCATTATGAGAGGGTTCTTCAATCTCTCTCACTCATGGATACAAAATGGGAACACCTCTAGGCTATGTGTATCTTATAATGGAGGTGAACCTTTAGGTTATGGGCCAACTCCCTAGGTGTATCAATTAGGCTCTTAAGAAACTACTCTAAACTATCGATTTCTAAATAAAAGGGTTAGAAAGAGGAGAAAGGGATGAATGAAAACAAAAATAGGGTGATACACTAAGATTTGACACTCCAAATTTATTTAAAACTAACACTAAATAATCTCAAAGAGAAACGTCACTCACATAATCTCTCAAACTAGTCATTTTGCATCAATATTTATAAACTAGGCTCACTAGACAAGAGATGAATCATGTAAGAGTATCAAAACTCATGATATACCTTCATCAGCGGTCAAAAATCACAAACTCAAACCTAAAAACACCTTGAAATACCTATAAAAAGGTAATAAAGAGAGGACAATCACTATGGAAGAAGGATCCTTCACAAGGCAATCATGCATAATCTGACTAAAACACTAGATGTAGGCAAAGATATAGGTGAAATAATAGTATTATTGCTTTAAAAGGTAGTTATGAAAATTTTTTACATAGTTTTTCCTTTAAAAATGAGAGTATCTTATAAATGAGCCCAAAAATGGGAGATATAGGGAAGAAGAGGAAGAGAAGAGAAGAGAGAAAGCTTTAGCTCTTCAATAAATGTATTTGCAACCACTTTTAAAGATCTCATAATTTATTTCCAATGTGGGAAATGGAGGGAATCTCCTTTATCATGTTTTATCTCTTTTAATTTGTCTTTTAGCTGCACTTTTCAATCACTAATCTCCAAAAGGCTCTAAAAAGGTCAAAGTTGGCCTATTAGGTAATTTTGGGCTAAAGTTTCTTATCTTGGATGATGTAACCATTCACTCAAATTGAAAAATTTTATTTAATATTATATAATACCTCCTACATACCATTAATTCTATTTACTTCCCCCTTGCTTCACCACTTGATCAAACCCAACACCACTTTTGACCACTAGCATTCCTTAACCCACATGGTTACTTTGGTAGTCAGTGACAATACCATTCAATGTTTGAGAGACCAAAAAATGAATATAGTCTAATTTAAATTTTACATAGCTCCATTTTACTCCTTTGGAAACCATTATACCTATAAACATTTCCTTTATATTGCACTCCACCATTAGAGCTTTCACCCTTATTACTTGCCAAGGACCACAAAAGTTTGATTATGAGTTTAAAATGAATTTTACATTCCATATTAAGATTTATTTAACATTTATGGTATTTAAACATACATTTTTCTTCAAGAATCCGTTAATGGAGGTCAACTATGTTGAAAACCTTCAAAACTTGCAATTTTAGCCATTTTGGGCCTCAAGACAACCCACATGTGCCAAATTTATTTTAAAAATGGGTAAAAATGTTATTAAGGGAGTTTATTAATGTTTTAATATGTTTAATTTTATGATAATTTATGATGTTTCAAGAGGTTTTGGGCAAAACTAGTCTTTTGAGAGGGCTAAGCAAGCTAAAACCTACAATTAGCTTTGATGATGGTTCTTTAATTTTGAGGGTGAAATAGGGAAAATGAGAAGGTTTATGGATATAAAATAAATTCCAAAATTATACTAAAATTTTCATGTCCTAAATATTTCCCATGTGTGATAAACATTCAAAACAATTTGTCTTCTCAGGTGGCAAAAAGGCAATTTGAAGGTTTGAGAGTGGGAAAGCTTCTTAATGATTATTGATAAAATAAAGGGTCTTAATGGATATATAAATTCATGGAATGATAATTTAAAACATATTTAAACCTTACATAACTCCTTATCCCCAAATTTAGCCTATATGACACGTGCCAAGCAAGTGAAACTTGACCTTCGAACTCCAAGACTACACTTGGCTGAGAGTGAAAAAGAGGCCAAAAACCAAAATTAGACCTCAAATCAATTTGAAGAGATAATTGTATGATTTAAAAATTTAAATAATATTATAAATTTATGAAAAATTCTTTGTAACACTAGAAATATATCAAAACTTAATTAGTTACTTGTTAATCCATCACTAGCCTTCTCATGGCATGTATTGGATTTGGGGTCTCTTTTCATGTTTGAGGTCTTCCATGGACTTGTTTACTAATCAAGACTCTTTTGGTGAATTTTAAAATTATTTTTGGACCATTATAATCTCTTGTATCACTTTTGATCTCCTTGAATTAGCTTGAGAAGGTTTGCTACCCTCTAGGCCTAGGTGTATCTCAAGGAGTCTTTTGTTAGTTTAAGCCACTTGGGGCCTTTCCTGCCTATTATATCACACTAAGACCATGATAATGGATATATTTAATACTATTGATCACTATTAAATCCATAAATCCCCCATTTTACCCTTGTAACCTTCACTTTTAGATCTAGTTTTGAGCAAGGACTCCATTAATGGAGATATGAGAACTTGATTTTTCTCTTTGATAACCTTCCTCTGCCATTATTTAGACCATCCTAGAATTTTTTTGAGGTATATCAGCCACTAAAAACCTATTATATGATTAATAAACCTTCTTAATACATAATATCATGTGAAAAAACTCAAAACATGCATCAAGGACTAAAAATTGCCACAATGCTCAATGTTCTCCTCAACATACAGGTATAGGACTGTGAAAAACCAATAGGTGATTATACTCATTTTTTGGACCAAAAAATATTATATATATATATATATATATATATATATATATATATATATATATATATATATATATATATATATATATATATATATATATATATATATATATATATCACCAATTTTACCAAATTTAATAATTTTATTGTACGTCTAGATGCCCCAAAACTCATTTTTTCGCTCTCAAACACACTCAGAAATTGTGAATTGCGAGACATAGGGAGAAAGATAAATGTGTATCCTGATATTTATGAGATATAAATACCTCATTACTCTTTATTAAAACCTATAATTACCAATATAACTGATACAATAATTATATTTTACCATTAAACCCTTTAAGTTCCTTAAAAAATATTTTTCCAACTGTCTACATTTGCATGCCAAAACCCTAAATTTGGGTAACTTGCACTTTTCATCATTTTGAATTGAAAATTTGAATATTATAAATTTAAATAGGTTTTTTAATAATTAAAATCACCCTAAAATTCATAAAAAATACTCACATTAGGTTAAAACTATCTATCATATGTTAAAGCTTTTCAAGAAGCTTGCTTAGATCCATGTTCTCCTCAAGAGATAGACATAGGATTGTGATAAAATAGAGGGTAATTCCACTATTAGTGTGAAAAAAACAAGATTATATATATATATATATATATATATATATATATATATATATATATATATATATATATATAAACACTAATTATAACAAAATTTACCAAATTTCAAAACTTTATTGTACCTATAGATGTCCCAAAACTCATTTTTTCACACACTCAAAAATTGTGAACTGTGAGACATAGGGAGAAATAAAAAGGTGTATTTTGAGATTTATGAGGTATCAAGACCTAATTAATTTTTTTTTAACTTTTAATTACCCATATAACTTATCCATTCATTCTATTTGACCATTCAACCCTTTAAGTGCCTCAAAAATGCCTTTTTTGATTATCTACATTTGCATGCCAAAACCATGAATTCGGCCAACTTGGAATTTTACACTTTTTTCCTCTAAAATTTGATGGAGGAAGGTGTATAAAGGTAAAATAATCCCCATAATATCTAAAAAACATTTTTTTTGTATCAAAAATCCCCAAAAATGTGAAAGTTCTATCAAAACAAAGCTTTAAGGGTTTAAGAAGGGTTTAAAACTAATTTTGGATTTGATGACATTTTTTGAGTTTTATGGGTGAAATAAGGACACTGATATAGGTTTATGGATATTACCATTACCACAAATATCATCCAAATTTAAGTTCATAACTCTCAAGGAAAGTACTACTATCACCCCCTCTCTTCTAGCACTCTAGGCTTCTCTTAGCTCTTTAGGCCTAAAAAACTGACAAACGGATTTTTTGACCTTTGTATGTATGAAAAATCTTGGGACATGTTTTATTAACCTTATATAAGATAATATTATGTCCAATTAAAAATTTTTTACCTTGAAACCTTGTGATCATATGAAAACCTTGAATCAACTATGGCACCAAGCTTGGGAAAATGCATGGTTTAGGGGGGCAAAACACAAAATTTCCTCCTTGAGGGCTAAGTGGAGTTTCAAATAGAATTATTTAATGGTATTGAGAATGATTGACCATCCACACAAATGTATCTTCCCCATTGGGTATCTCACTATAATAAGATCTTGAATCATCCACAACACCCTATCAAGACCTATCTAGGATGGTACAATGCATCATCAAGGCATGATTAGAAGGAGACAAGTCAACAAGGCAATAATATCACTGATTAGCTTGTTAGAATTACCTATTACATGTAAGCAAAATTTTTAGTATGTAGGTAAATTTTGGCCAACATGGCCTATCAAGAGCATATTTAGAAGTCTTTGGCCCTACCACAACCAAAATTATGTCAACTCTGGAATCAACAACATTGTGTGTGACTAAAAATCACAATATTAATTTTTTACCCAACCATGATACATTACATTATGATCCATTTATCTATTATAGATGTATATTACATTACAAAATCAAAAAAATTATCTAATTCTTATCCCTATTTATCACTCTTGGCCACACTTTCTTATATAAAGGCTACAAAGACATCTTGTCTAGAAGTTTGGAGAAAACAAAATCAATGAATAGTAAAGATCAAAACAACATTATTGGAGTTTAAATTAGTAGTAGTTTCTTAATAAAGTAACTATTCATAAGGGGTGTGGTCTATAAATTTAAAACATTAACCATTTTAGTCATATTATATGTTGATTAAGACACACATATCCACATTAGAAGGAAAAATAGAATCATAAATTTCCATTTACCTAGCCTTGAAATTTACCATACCTTACCATTTTCCTTTCCATTATTTCATTTACCTCACCCTTGTCATTATTTCATACCTTTCCATTTAACCTGCCCTTATATTTACCTTACCCTTGTCATTATTTCATACCTTTCCATTGACCTTGCCTTGCCATTTTCCTTTCCTATCAATTTACCTTTCCTTATCATAATTTAATACCTTTGCCTATTTACCTATTCCCAATCTAATATTACTTAGTCAATATTCCTCCATTATAGGGTGAAACTACATTAACTTGAGGTCCTTTTAGGACTATGTAGGTAGTGATTAATTTACATTGAGGTCATCTCGATCAACCCCCTTTTTACATGCTCTTTCTATTTTGTGAGCATTTTAAGTAGCGCTCTCCCCATTTTTCAAGAAACCTAATGCAATGATATAAATCCCTAAAATCTAAAAACATTTGTCTTGTCCTAAACCTAGTCAACAAACCTCAATACACGCACTTTGGGGCACCTTAGTCCTTGATCAAATTATTTTATAATTTTTTGGGATGCGTCTTTCCTAAACTCTCTTTTTAAGTGAAAATTTGTGGTTGGTTACCATTCACACTTTTAGGCCAAACTCATATCTTTTGCCTTACTGGGATAAATCAAAGTGTGCAACTTATATTGGGATATGTTATCCCCGAATGATGTTCCATTACATATAGACTTACTTGGGGGCACCATCAGTTTATCTTTCCATTGAACCTTCACAAGTAAATATTGAATTGGTTAATGACAAACTACTTTCTGTTACTTTTATTTTCAAGCTTTGTGTGTGTTTTCTTAGTTATTTATTTGTTTATTTACCTATTTATTTTATTTTATTATTTTACCTTGACTCAGTGTATATGTGTTCATTAGGTGATTCCTTGTGCATTGTAATTTAGTCCATTCATATTCATAAATCAACATTTTCATCATGGTTTTTATCATTGGTGTGCTATTTTTAATTGTCTATTGGATTGGAGTTAGTCCTTATACACATTTTGGCCAGGTCATCATGTATTTTACATCATGATGTATACCATCATGTACTATATTAAAAACTAGGATAGTATATCTTAAAATTAATGTGATGGGTAGTACTTACCCTTTTTCACTGTTGGAAAATCCTTTCATACTCCTTGACCAAATCAACTCATTGACCATTTTGGTTGTATCAATGCTAATAAGGATGGGCATCTCAATATTAATAGGTATAACTAGATCATCCATGTTGATCAATTATTATTATTCTATTATATTTATCACTCCATTTTTTACCACTTTTGGGTGAACTATATTGGTTTGAGGTCCATTTATTTATGTAGTACTTAGATACATGATATATCACAGATCAACTCAGCCACCATTATTATTCCATACCCATTTATATCTTCTAATAATCTCTTTCATCACTTTTTTCATCCTTGTGTTCCTATTTATTTTTGGATTCTTTAATCTTTGAAAATTCATTAGACAATCACACCTATATTTGTGCCTACTCATCATTAATCTATGTAACAAGTTTAATCCTTGAGTTATGCTTACCAATCTACTTTTTGACCAAATTTGACCTTGTAGGTCAAATTGGGACCCCTATAGGTAAAAAATTGACTTATATATGTTTATAGGGTCTAATGTCTTGTCATGTGGTGTATTTTAGTTCATTTGATGTTATTTAATACTATATTAGCCTTGGTCTTAGTCATATTAATCTATTTGTCATTTTAGGTCATTTAATGGGCTTTTAGGGGTCATAAATGCAAGTGGAAAAGTTTATATGGTGTTTAAGTGTCATATTTTACTTTAAAATGTCCAATAGGTCATATTCCCTATCAATAATTCTAGTTCAATCAGAATATTGTAGGTTATCTAATTGAAGATCAAGTAATCAACTAAAAGAGGTAAGTTTGGCACTTGTATAACCCATGGGGAAGTGTGACAGGTGGGGTAAAGTCATGAAATTCCTCTTAATATTCCTAAAAATCATAAAAATGCTTTAAATGATCTATAAGTTTCATTTTTTAATCCAAAACCGTTATGCTCCTTTTTTGCCTTTTTAGACATATAGAAGTGACCAATAGGTTTATGCTTAGTACAGATAGTTGAATAGGTTTTAGGTCAAATGCTTTTTGGAGTTGATATTACACTTAGATACATTCATTTCCATTAAAATATTTTCAATAATGGTTGCTTGTGATTTATGGACCATCCTCATAAAGTTTATTGTACTTTTCTACTTGCTATTTCATGTACCCTATAGGTTTTGTTCCATTTTGGGCAAGTTAATATGGAGCATTTGGTGATGTTAACTCCAGATTATGTTGGATACATTATCAGATGTTTTACATGCTTATTTTCATGTTTAATTATGTTTTTATGGTCATATTATCTCATGATGTAGGAAGGTGTCACCATTGTGAAGTTTCAGTTAGTTTCTTATTGTACAATGGTAGTCTTCTATAGAGGTATCATGTGATAAAATATGGTGTTACACATGTTTCAATGACAAATTTTCCTTCCCTTCCATGTTTTGTTTCACCATATCATACTTTGGAGTAACTTTTAATCTTTTCATTCCTCATAGTCAACTTTTCACTCTTTCCCACTTGCAGTTACATGTATGAGACTTGTCTAGCTTGTTTATGGAACTATAATGAGGGTGTATTAACTTATTCAAGCCATAAAGAGCTGAGGATATTTATTTTATATATTTGATAAAGTGAAATATTGGTTACAAGCTCTTTCACCACACTAACCAGTCACTAGTTATACCTTCTTGCACTATTCCATATGTCTACAAGTGGTTTTCATGTTGAAGGGGATGTTTTGGAACAGGTCTTAGGATTTATTTATTGGAAATAATGTAATTGATGGATTTTAAATGAGTTTGAGTTGTCCATGAGGCCTTTCATCCACACATTTTCTCTATTTCATGTTCACTATCCATATTCAGCCCATACACACATATAAGAGCCTTCATTGATGATGTCATGCTATAATGGGAGCCTTTGTAGTGGTTTCAAGCTCTTAGAGGTGTGAAAAATTCATTTGAGATTTTTATATGGATATATAACTCACAAGATGTCTAAATCAATGCATATTGTCCATATTATACCCGCTACTTATATACACTAAAAATCTACACCTATATTTGGCTTAACAGGGAGTTAAAGATCCTTTTGATGTGATTGGATCATGAGAAGGAATTTTTTTAGAAGTCCTAGTGTAAATTAAGGCTCATGATAGGAATTTTTGAGTGTTTGGATATAAAAATAGAAGTATGGATCACCCTCAAACACAAATTGGCTGAGATTCAGGCCTATAATCCCTAAATTGGCAAAATAGAGAACCTAGCAGTTTTGTGGAAGCTTTAAAATAAGGTTTTTATGAGATTGCAAGAAACTAGGTGTATTAACTTTGTAGCCCATACATAGGAAAATTACTTGGTAGAGTTTGGAGGGAAAAAGGTTTATGAATCTTGATTTTTTGGGGCCTCAAAATTGCCCAATTATTCACTAAAACCCTACATTTTCATCTACATGGCTGAGTCTAAAAGGAACCTTTTTCATCCAAGTTGGTAGTATTAGGCCATAAATTCACATTTTGATATATTATATGGTTTAAAAAATAATTAATTGTTAATATATCATATAAATAAGATATTTTACTATCTCTTATCTCCCATACACACCTGCAGTCTATACAAATAGCCTGAGCATATTCACCTACAACCAACATGGGTTTCAAGTTTGAGAAGTTGTTCCTTTCTTGCATGTATGAGTGTTAGGGTCTGTTTATGGTTTTAAAAATGTTTAAAATATAATTTAAATGTCTCAAGTATCTAAGGAAACAACATGATGATCTTTCAAATCTCATTTACACCTATAGTATGCACTTACAACCACTGTAGGTGACTGTGAGAGACAGTGAACAAAAGGTGATGGTTCTTGATGAGGGTATAACAAAACATGATAAAAATGGAACCAAGAAGGTAATAATTAACTATAAATAACTCTTAATTTGTCTTTAAACATTATCTAAATATTAATTCATGAAATTTAACCTACAGGTGCAGTCTAAGGCAAAAACATAGTCAATGAAGTGACACCCAACCCTGACTAGGCAAGATGTATTGGAAAGGTACAGTAGGGGTTGAAGAAATAAATGAGATTGGAATAAATTTATTATTTTAATAATAAACTCATGATACTCTCATAGTGTTCAATAAATTAAATAAAGGATCTCTAGACAAGCAAGGCACAACCCACATCTTGAAACCCTGCACAATCTTCCTTTTCTAGAAGTCTAATTGGTTTTTTGAAGATTTAGTAGGTCATGTGACCTAATATATATATATATATATATATATATATATATATATATATATATATATATATATATACATATATATATATATACATATACATATATATACATACATATATATATATATACATACATATATATATATATATATTCATATATATATATATATGTATATATATATATGTATATACATATATATATATACATATATATATATATACATATATGTATATATATATACACATATATATATACATACACACACACACACACACACACACACACACACACACACACACACACACACACACACACACATATAATTTGGATAATCCCTTAAAATTTCAATTTTTCTTATAAAAATAGGGTAATTATTTTATCTCAAACAAAGGGTACTCCCCTTATGCACAAACTGATAAGCTTTGAGGAATGGCAATAGCCAAGTGAGTTAGAGGTTGGTTAGACATATAAATAAGGTTTAAATTTTTTTTAAACATATAATACATAATTAAAATACTTATTTATGAGGAAACTAAATAATGAGTTCTAAAACACCAAGGTTGTAGGCATACTCACTAGGCAGGGTTTAGGCCCAAAGTTCAAATGAAATGTCAAATTCAATTTTAGAATGAGATGGGAATTAATTTTTTTTGAATAATGTATATAGGGTCATAAAATATATGTAATATCTATTTTAATTTATTTAATCCTTCACAAAATTCATTGTGGGCTTTATGGTGCAGACAAGCCTACTAAGCATGACTAGGCCTAAAATCCAAAAGGGGGTGTCAACTTCATATATAACATTATATGATCACTAAAATTAATTTTTTAATGTTAATATGGTATAAATATAGGTTATAAATCTTTTATAAGGTAGAGGATTTGAATGGGGAATCTAATTTTGGCTCAGAGGCAGTATTAGGCTTGTATAAGTGGAAGAAAGAGCTCGATAGAACAACTTTGGAAATTTGTATCTTCCTTGGTGATTTTCATGGTAAAATAATATTTTTTTATAATTTAAAAGGGGTCCTATAAAAATATTTCATGGTATTTTATTTAAATTTTAATGTCCCATCTTTATGAATAAACCTTAAGAGGGTAAAATAGGCCAAAACCCTCCTAAACCCTTGCCAATGACCAATTTGAGGAAATGGACATGGAAAGATAATATAATGGAATATTTTGAAAATTAAAATGATTTTAGGTTATATAGGAATCTTTCAAGATCCTTCCCACCCTTTTTAGTTGTATGAAATTATATAGACAAGGTACAAAACATGGTACTTTTGACTATTTTGTGGATTTTACAAGTTATAGAAGGAGTTTAAAGATGAAATAAAGTTTTGGGGATATATTATTACTTTTAATAAATAATTATATCCATTTATTTCTTCATAAAATCTCCTAAGTGTTAAAATTTAGCTCCCATCTCAACCAATCAAAACTAGCATAGGGACCAAACTAGTGATAAGTGTAAAAACTCTAAGTAGAAGTGATTTTAAGGATTCCTTGATGATTATAAGGCCATATAGGGTATTTAAATTTTTCATAAACTCAATAACATGTATTTTCATGGAAAAATTATTCCTTTTTTGATGCCAAGTGTGTAGGGTGTATGAAAGAAGAGTTATTTTAACTACAGATGGTGATAGCTCATTTTGGGAAGGTTTCAGATGACTAAGACTGAAACCAATGCATGGAGAGGCATGTTTGAAATAATTAACATTAATTAAAATCATCATACCTATCACTAATGATTCTTTTGAAATTAAAATAGGTAAAAATCATGAAGGTAATTTTTTGAGCCAAAATGAGAACTTTCATGCCACTTTTCATGAGTTTCATGCCTTGTATGGCCTCTTATCTCTTCTAACCTTGCATGGTTCATCCAAATTCCTATTATAATTAATAAGTAAATCATTTTATAAAATTTAAAATTTTCCTTATTACCTTTGGACTTCTCTCTTCTCCTCTCTCTCTCAAGTTCATTAAGAACAAGCCATTTTGGCCTTTGTAACTTATGCTCCACCTGAGTATGGTGAAGCTCTACTCATTTGCATACCATTTGATCAATAATAATACTAATTTTTATGTATTTCATGACTATTCATAGTTTTATTACTTTATTTTTTTATTTTTATTAAGTGATAACTCTTTTTTACTAAGCATTTTATCTCATTCTTTCATCCTATTTAAAGTTAGAAAGCTTCTTCTTGCAGGGCATGTGAAGTGTTTTAGGAAGTGTCAAGGTTGAGTGAGTTATTATATTCAATATTTAAATTCAAGGCTTCTTTTATATTCCTCATATCCTAAACATTAATCCATAAACTAATAATGTAACAGTGATGTGAGAAGATGCAGATTGGAGAAGTGTATGTTTGATTAGTCTCTTGGTTTCATGTGTAACATGCAACTGGTTGGAAGTCATCAAATTATTTGATGTATCACCTCCCTTAGGATAGTTTTATTTCAATTTTATCTCTCCCTTTCCCCCTCCCCCAAATTTTAGGTGTAGTAGTGATCTAAAGTGGTACATTAAGGGAACTAGCCATATACAGAGATTCACCTCACTCTTAGGCTCACCTATAGCCTAAAGGTGTTTCCATTATGCCACTTAGATGATGAGAGTTGAGACATATCATAAAATGGTGAAAATATAAGTGAAAATAGTTTTTTTCATGATTAATGGGACTCTTAGTCCAAGAATTTGAAAGACTTTTGATGTTGTCCTTCAACACATCAACCTTTGGAGGCATCTATCCAAGCATCAATGGTGATTTCAAAGTTATATCAGCTATTAAAGCAACCTAAGTTTTCCTTTTGAATATTTTAGGTAATGTTTATTTATGTTCTTACTTCTTCTTAATGAGGTTTCATGGATAATTTTGGTGTTGAGTTTTGTTTTACACAAGTTGGTGAGGTATTTCCAGCTTATGGCATTCTTAATCAGCCTTTATATGATTCATATCAGCTTTGGTGTGATTATTACCATTTTAAACCCCATAATAATAATTATCATCACTATAAAAATCCTTGTCATGAGTTGTATTAGTCCTATATCCGGCATCCTCAATATCTTGCTTCTCCTAGTCAACCTTGCCACTTTTCAGCTCAATCCATTTCCACCTTCAAGAAAACTCTTTTGGGGTATGAGAAGTATATGTTAGATTTTAATAAACTAAGGGGACATGGTCAATATGTTCCTATTAATTAAATTCATTAGGTGAGAGATGCATTAGAGCCAGTCAAAAGAGAGTGGACACCTATTGAGAGATTTAATTGGCAAAGCCTCACAAGTGAGATGTTAGATGTGAGTGTCCTAGTTTCTTCCTTAGAGAATAGGATAAGAATTAATGAAAGGTATCCTCACCAAACATATCATATATCATATCCACTTCTCCAATATTTATATCAGTCCTACATGATTCCTACTCATGAACCCAATCAAGCTTATCAAAGTCATTCTTCTCCCAATCAAATGGAAGAGAGAGTTTAAAAGAGAAACCTTATTTTTGAATCAAATATTGATAGTTAGATCGATATGGATAATATTAATATGTAGTAGTCCATGTAATTATAAAAATAAGTGGAATTCAATCCCTCATTACCCTCTTCTATTACATCACTATCTCAAGAGAAGACCTCTAGATATGAGATTCCAAGTTGGATACAAGGTGGAGAGTCCAAGCCTAAGGAGGTCCCAAGAATTTTAAACACTTTGTCCACTCCTCAAGTTAAATCAATACCTTAATAAAAGACTTCTAATCCTAACACCATAATTTATAATAAGGTATTGGAATCATGGGTAATGAAAGAGGAGAAAAGCCAATAAAGAATGTGAAGTTGAGAAAGAGTTTGATCCTATGCAAGTCCCTCCCACCCTTCCTTAAGAGACCTCTTATCCTCCATATGAGCCATATTATACTACTCATCCTCATGATTATGCCTATGAAACTCAAGAGAGACTTTTTCAAGGTAACCTAGCCAATAAAATTAAAGAGTTAAAGTCAAGGATGAAATTACTAAGTCAAGGTGTAATGGAAGGTTTAGACCCAAAAAAAAATCATATGCCTAAACACACCCCATCTAACCTCCCTCAAGAGAGTTATAAAAAAAATAGATGTTAATGAAGTTATTTTAAAATTTAAGGAATAAAGTCAAGATGTTTTAGCCCAAGGATTTCCTCCTCTTCCTCAAGAGCTTCTAAAAGAGTCCCCTACATTTCACTCTCAAACTAATTTTGAGTTTTATGTTCCACCTCCACCAACTAGTTCATCTTATACTCACCCTATCACCCTTTTCATTGATGGAAATATGGTATGGGAAAATAAATAGGAGTATTTGGTTGAATATAATATATAAATATTGTTTGAATAAAGTGTAGCTCCTTAGTAGCCTCATTGGGCTAGGTCCCATGATTTCAAGATGACTAGTCTTAGCATCACTAAGAAGGAGAAGATGGAAGATCTTGAAACCCTTGAAGAAGACTCTACATATGTTAAAAATTTTGTGGATAATAATCTAAATCATGAATATTAATGTGATATTAAGGATGGATAACAATTTTAAGTCATCCCCAAAGAGGTTATAGTCCTAAAAAACTCTCTTGAGACTAAGGTGGGAGTTATTGTTCTTGAAGATGACCCAATACCTTAGCCTGATTTTGAAACATCATTAAATTAATTTGAGCTTGAATAAAACCATATTTATGACCTCATACATCAAGAAGATAATATTTAATAAGTAGTGGTTCTAGATGATAAAAAGGACAAGGATGATTGGCAATTGTAAATGAAGTTATTTCAAGATCTTGAAGAGCTTTTCCAAGTTAAGTGTCAAGTACATGACAAAGTGAAGAAAGAGTCTTCCATGGAGGAAAATGACCAAGATTAGGAATAATATGCAAAGATACTGATGAGTTAGAATAACTTTTAGTTAAAAAGAAACCCAACCTTAGTGAGAGCACTTTGGAAATCAAGAAGGTATGCCTTGTTGAACCACCATCAGAGGTCATAGTTGAAGAACCATATGAGAAATTTGAGGTTTTTTATACATAATAATAATTAAATTCATTAGATATTATGTTTGGAGATACTTGGTTTTAATTAAGGATCATGCCAATTAAGTTGGAAAACACCATGAAGAAGATGGAGGCATCAATGTTAAAGGTCAAAAGGCTACATGTCTCACTAAATCCTTCATGTCATGAATAAAAAAAGGGTTTCAAACCTCCAATTTGACTCAAGAGGGATTTTTCATCTCAGTTTAGTTATTATTTGATTTAGTTTGTTTAGTTTGGTGTGTGTGTTCCATAAGTGCTCATAAAGCACATGTGTGTTTGATTTTACTTTGTGTGGTTGAGGTACTCATTGGTATTATCTTGATCAAATATTGCTGTAAAAGTCCTCTTGTTGTGTCTCAAACTTTAGAAGACTCCCTAATCCTAATGGATTGATAAGGCTACTGGTCTAGTTAGTATAACAGGCATACTACCCCTATGAGTCACCAATTTATTAACCAAATTTGACCCTGTAGGTCAAATTGGGACCCTTATTGGTAAAAACTTGAATTTTAGATGTTTTAGTGGGTCTAATGTCTTGTCATGGGGTGTATTATAGTTCATTTGAAATTATTTAATGTTATATTAGCCTTGGTCTTAGTCATATTAATATATTTGTTATTTTAGGTCATTTAGTGGGTTTTTAGGGGTCATAAATGCCTAAGGTGTCCAAGTGTCATATTTTATTTTCAAAAATCCAAGAGGTTAGACTAAATATCAATAATATTAGTTTAATTAGAATTTTTTAGGTTATCTAACTGAAGATCAAGTAATCAATTGGCAAAGGTAAGTTTGACACTTATACAAACCATGGAGAAGTGTGCCACATGAGGTAAGGTTATGGAACACATATTCATATGCATCACACTCATATCAATGCCTGAAATGCTCTAAAAGTTTCATTTTTGAGCTAAAACCATTTTGCTCCTTGCTTGCCTTTCTAGACATATATAAGTGACTAGTAGGTTTGTGCTTAGTATGGACAAATAAAAAGGTTTCAAGTAAACTGATTTTAGGAGGTCATACTAAAATTAGATAAATTAATTTAAATAATAAGATTTTGAATAATGGTGGATTGTTCTTTATGAACCATCCTCATGAAGTTGATTGTCCTTTTCTGCTTGTTTTTCATGCACCTTATAAGTTTTGCTCCATTTTGGGCAATTTCATATGAACCATTTGGTGATGTTGAATCTAGAGGATGTTGCATAAATTTTCATAAGTTATCCATGCTTAATTTAATATTTCATGATGTTTTTATGTGCAAGTTGTCTCATGCTGTAGGAAGGTGTCACCATTATGAAGTTTCAGTCAGTTTTTTCCTTGTTGCAAAATGGTAGTCTTATAAAAATGTATCATATGATATAAGATTGTGTTACACATGTTTAAATTCAAAATTTTCCATCCCTTACATGTTTGGTTTCACCACATCATAATTTAGAGAAACTTTCAATTTTTCCATTCCTCATAGTCAACTTTTCACTCTTTCTCACTCGCAGTTACATGTATGAGACTTGTCTAGCTTGTTCATGGAATTGTAATGAGGGTGTATTAAATTATTAAATACATTAGGAGCTTAGGATATTTATTTTTTATGTTTGATAAAGTGAAATACTAGTTAAAACCTCTTTCACCACACCAACTAGTCACTAGTTATACCTTCCTGATCTATTCCATATGTCTGCAAGTGGTTTTCATGTTGAAAGGGATGTTTTGGAACTAGTATTAGAATTTAATTAATGTAAATAATGTAATTGAGGGATTTTAAATTATTTTGAGTTGTTCATGAGGCCTTTCATCCACACTTTTTCTCCATTTCATGTTCACTATTCACATTCAACCCATACACACATATAAGAGCCTTCATTGATGATGTCATGTTATGATGGGAACCTTTTTAGTGGTTTTAAGATCTTAAAGGTGTGAATAATAAATTTTATGTTTTTATATGTATATACAACTCAAAATATGTCTAAATCAATGCATATTGTCCATATTTTTCCCACTGCCTGTATACACTAAAAATCTACACCTACATGTGGCTTAGTAAGGAGTTAAAGATCCTTTTGAGGTGATTGGATCATGAGAAAGAATTTTTGGAAGTCTTAGTGTAAATTAAGGCTCATGAAAAGCCTTTTTGATGGGTTGGATAGAAAAATAGAAGTATGGATCACCCTTAAACATAAATTGACTGAGATTCAGGCCTCTAATCCCTAAATTGGCAAAATAAAGAACTTGGTAGTTTTGTGAAAGCTTTACAACAAGGTTGTCATGAGATTGGGAGCATATAGGTTTATTTAATTTGTATAACCTACATAGTAAAATGACTCAGTATATTTTGGAGGGTATAACGTTGATGAGGCTTGATTTTTTTGGGCCTCAAAGTTGTCCAATTATGCACTAAAACCCTACATTTTCATCTATAAGTATGAGTCTAAAAGGAACCTTTTTCATCCAAGTTGGTAGTGTTGATCCATATATTAAAATTTGGATGGTATTATATGGTTTAAAAAATCATTCATGGCCTAATAGATCATATAAATAAGACAACTTACTATCTCTTGGCTCCCATACACACCTACAGTTTGTACAAATAACTTGAGCATATTCACCTACAAACAACATGGGTTTCAAGTTTGAGAAGTTGTTCCTTTCTTGCATGAATGAGTGTTAGGTTATGTTGATATTTAAAAAATAATAACCTCCTTATAATTTCTCAATTATCTTAGGAAACAACATGATGATATTTCAAAGCTCATTTACACCTACAATATGCACCTATAGTCACTGTAAGGTGACTATGAGAGACAATGAACAAAATGTGATGGTTCTTGATGAGGGTGTAGCCAAACATGATAAAAATGGATAAAAGTAGGTAAAAATTAAATCTAAGTAACTATTAATTTGTCTTTAAACATTATCTCAAGCTTAATTCATGAAATTTAACCTACAGGTGTAGTCTAAGGCAAAAACACAATCAAGGAAGTGACACTTAACCCTAACCAAGCAAGATGTATGGAAAATTAAAATATGGGATAAAGGAATAAATGAAATTTTAATAAATTTATTATGTTCATAATAACATAATTATACTATCATATTGGTATATAAATCAAATAAAGGATCTCTAGATAAGCAAGGCACAATCTACATCTTGGAACTTTGTACAGTCTTCCTTTTCTAGAAGTATATTTGGTTTTTGAAGAGTTAGTAGGTAATATGACATAAAAAGAGATAATTTTTTTTATATATAATATAAATTACTTGGGTAATCCCTTAAAATGAGATTTTTTCCTATAAAAATAAGAGAAGTGCCCTCTATTTTGTCTCAGATAGAGGGCACTCCCATTATGCACTAACTGATAGGCTTTGAGGAATGGCAATAGCCAAGTGAATTAGAGGCTGGTAACACATGGAAATAAGGTTTGGAAAGTTATAAAAAATATAATCCAACATTAAAATTCTTATTTATAATTAGGTAACTAAATATGGAGGTCTAAAACATCAGGGTTGCAGTCATACTCACTAGGCAGGGTTTAGGCTTAAAGTTCAAATGAATGGTCAAATTAAATTTTAGAATGATATGGGAATTAAAAAATTTTAAATAATGTATATAGGGTCATAAAATATAATTATATCTATTTAATGTAGGTAATCTATCAAAAAATTCAATTAGGGCTTTAGGGTGTAGAAATGCCTACTAAGCATGAATAGGCCTAAAATCCAAAAGGGGGATCAACTTCATGTATAGCCTTAGATGATCACTCCAATTCATTTGGTAATTTTAATAGGGTTTTAAAATATGTAATAAATCTTTTTTAATGCATATGATTTGCATGGGGAATCCAATTTTGGCTCAAAGGTAGTATTAGGCCTATGCAAGTGGAAAAAAGAGTATGCTATAACAACTTTAGAAGTTCATATCTCCCTTGATGATTTTCATGGGAACCCAAGAGGTTTTTATAAGATATAATGGGTCATATAAAACTCTTTTTTTTTCATTTTATTTAAATTTTAACATCCCATGTTTATGAACAGACCTTAAGAGGGTAAAATAGGCCTTAACCCTCTTGAACCCTTGTTATTGACTAGTTTGAGGAAATGGAAATGGAAAGCTAATATGATGGAAGAGTTTGACCATGAAAAGTATTTGATATTGTAAATTACTCTCTTAGTATCCTTCCCACCCTTTTTATTTGTATGGAATTGTACAAACAAGGTACAAAATAGGGTACTTTTTATTATTTTGTGTGTTTTATAGGTTATATAAGAAGTCTAAAGATTTTTTAAAATTTGAAAGAAATATTATGAATTTTAATAATTACTATTTCCATTTATTACTTCATCAAAACTCTTAAGTGTTCAAACAATAGCTCTCATCTTAGCTAGTCAAAATTGGCATAGTGACCAAGCTAGTGAAAAGTGTAAAAACTTTAAGTGGAATTGATTTTAAGGTGGTCTTGATGATTATAATGCCATAAAGGGTCTTAAAATTTTTAATCCATTCACTCCCATGTATTTTCATGGAAAAATGATGCCTTTTTAGAGGCCAAGTGTGCAAGGTGCATGAAATAAGAGTTATTTTGACTATAGATGGTGATAACTCATTTTGGGAAGGTGTCAGATTAATAAGACTATAACCAATTCATAGAGAGGCATGTTTGAAATCCTTCCCCTTAATTAAAATCATTACAATTTTCCATAATTAATTTTGGGATGTTTAAATAGGTCCAAATCATGAAGGGAATTTTTTGAGTCAGAATGAGAACTTTCATGTCACTTTTTAGGAGTTTCATGCCTTATATGGTCACTTGTATCTTCTAACCTTGCATGGTTCATCCCAAATACTCTTCTCATGCAAAAGTAACTCATTTTCTCATCTTTACAAGTGTCCTTGTGACCTTTTTATTTCTCTCTTATCGTCTCTCTCTCAAGTTCTATAAGAACATACCATTTTGGCTTTTGTAACTTATGCTCCACCTGAGTATGGTGAAGCCCTACTCATTTGCATACCATTTGATCAATAATACTACTAATTTTTACCTCTTTAATCAATATTAATAGTTTTCTTACTTCAATTTTTTTTCTTAAGTGATAACTGTTGTTTCCTTAGCATGTTATCTCATTATTTCATCTTATTTGTAGTTAGAAAATTTATTCTTACATGGCATGTGAAGTATTTTAGGAAGTGTCAAGGTTGAGTGATTTATTATATTCACTAGTGACATTGAAGGCCTCTTGTCTAGTTGTCTTAGCCTAAACATTCATCCATAACATCATAATGTAACATTGATGTAGATTGGAGAAGTGTATGTTTGGTTCGTCTCTTAGTTTCATGTGTAATATGCAGTTGGTTAGAAGTCATCAACTTATTTGGTGTATCACCTCCCTTAGGATAGTTTGTTTTTAGTTTTCTCTCTCCCTCCCCACTTTAAATTTTAGGTGTATTAGTGATCCAAAGTGGTACATTAAGGGAGAGATACCTATCTAGAGATTCACCTCACTCTTAAGCTCACCCATAGCCTAGTGGTGTTTCCATTGTGCCACTTAGATGAGGAGAGCTGAGACATCTCTTTAAAGGGTACAAATCCAAGTGACAACGCCATCTTAATGAGGTAAAAATTAGTTTATCACAATAAAATATACCCTATTAGGTCATAACCATTATTCAATCTAGGTCATCAAAATGATTATAAATTCCTTTGGGTAAATCATTATTTTAACCTATCTGCCCTATTGAGGCACATACATGTGCTACTGATTATAACTACCTTTGGGAAAATAAGTGTCTCAACCTTCATTATTAATTATAACCACTTTTATGAAAATTATTATTTTAATCAATACATGTAATTATTATCTCAATTATATTAATCTCATCCATGGATTAGTTTCATTTTTTTCTTTCTTATTTTTGATGGATTATCCATCAATCATATGTTTCAGCCACTCTCTCAAAGAGGCATCATAGGCTTACTAAACTTT
>JARHVA010004688.1:180000-182500 GCA_037957365.1 Torreya grandis
ATTCATCCTCAGACCTCAATCCAAAATGATCTTCTATATAAAACCATGTAATCAATATGCTTCATAAATCTCTTCATAATCATAGGTGCATCATTTTTCAAGTTGTCCAGTATGAAGTGGGATACTTTGGTTAGTTTGTTAACTATCCAAGATAATATTATGTTGGTTTCATGATAATGAATACCCTTGGATGAAGTCCATGCGAATTTCCTACCACTTCTATTCTATTATATCATGTGGATATTACAATCTAGTTGGATCACATGTTCATATTTCACACATTGACATTCCATACGATGAGACATAAAATCTACTACATCTCTCTTGATTCTTTTCTAGAAATACAGTGGTCTAATCTCTACCATGAGCTTGGTTACTCCTGGATGTCTTGAATATGGGGCATTATGAAATTACTTTAGCACTATGCTCCTCAAATTCTCTCTATCAAGTACATAAATCCTACTATTATAACATAAAATACCATCATTATTTATTTTGAATCCCTTATACCTAGGATTATAATCATTTTCAAGCAATGCTTTTCTAAAATGATCATAAAATTCATTCTTGGATAGAATTTGATTACTTGATCTCAAAAAGTACTCTTGATAGTAACCATGACTGCTAATTTCCTACCACTTTGTTCTCCTTGCCTTTGATATAGTTAATATAAATTTAATAATCATATAATAACTCTAACCATCTTCTTTGATGAAAATTTAAGTTCTATTAGGTGACTATGTACTTGAGTCCCAAGTTATCAGTCTCAAGCTCAAATGGTTTCCCCAAAAGATAATGCCTCCAAACTTAAAAAATGTGCATAATTGCCACAAGTTATAGGTTATGAGGGGAATAATTCACCTCATAAGGCTTTAATTTCTTAGACTCATAGGCTATCACTAATCTATCCTTCATAATTACTCCTTCAAGTCCATCCCTAGATGCATTAATGATCACTAAGAATTAACCATTAGGATTAGGAACTCTTAGCACTAGTGCTGAAGTAAGCCTCTTTTTTAGTTTTTGAAAGGCTAGCTCACACTTATTTGACTAGATGAAACTCTGATTCTTCCACTAAAGAGAGGTAATTGGATTATTTATCTTAGAGAAAATTAGAATTAATTTATTGTAATAGCCTACTAGTCCCATGAATTTCTTATCTCATTCATATTATTTGGTGATGACCACTCCATTATGGCTCTTATCTTTGTTGGATCCATCAAAATACCATTTTTAAAGATAAGATGTCTTAAATACTACACTTTATTTTCTAAAAATGAACACTTAGACAATTTTAAATACAATTTTTTCTTCAACAAACATTGCAAAACAAGTTTCAGATGATGTAGGTACTCTTCCTCATACTTGGAATAAATGAGGATGCCAAAAAAGACCAAAACAAAATGATATACGTAATATCTAAACACACTATCCATAAGATTCATAAATTCTTATAGAGCATTTATCAATCTAAATGGTAATAACATGAACTCATAGTGCCCATATCAAGTCTTTAATTATATTTTTAGAATATCCTCCTCATATATCCTCAATTAATGATACCTTGCTCTAAGATCAATCTTAGACAATATTTTTGGCCCTCACATTTGATAAAATAAATCATCAATGCATGGAAACAAATATATATTCCTTATTATTACTTTATTCAACATCTAATAATCTATAAATAGGTGAAGAGTACCATTCTTCTTCTTCTTGATAAAGACAACTGGTGCACCACATGGTGACACAGTTAAATCAACCCTTTCAATAACAAATCCTATAATTGTGCCTTTAACTCAACCAATTTGGTGGTTATGGTTATTTATGGCACCTTAGACTGTAGTTCTAATCTAGGTATGATATCAATCGAGAAATCAAACTCATGCTTAGGTGGTGATCTTAGTAATTTTTCTAAAAACACATCGTGAAAGTTCTTAGAAAATGATAATCTTCAATAAATGGTTCCTTAGATTCCTCTATCTCATTTATCTTAATGATAAATTCCCAACATACCTTCTTTTGAACTTTATTGAGTTGAATTTTAGAAATATGCCTTAGCTTCAACTCCCTTTTCTCACCCTGAAGTTGTGTTTGATTTTTGAAATCATCTTAACACTCAACCTTATTCAGATAATAGTCAACTTTGGATTTATGTTTTGAAAGCTAATTGAATCATAGGATCACAACATATGAATGCAATTGTGCTACAAAAAATACACTATTATAATGAACTCAGGTAACCTAATCTCTTATTCAACTAGACACTTGTTAACTTTGACCTTAGACTCATTCCCATAATGTACTGATCATGCATTTTCCATAACTCCAAGTTTTATAGACAATTTACTAAGCATTCTAGGAGTAATGAAACATTTTTTAACTCTCATGTCAATAAAAATAGAAAATGGATGATCAAATAAAGTACCTAACAGCTCTATGGGTGAAGCTTGATACTCAACCTAATGATTGTCAATAACTACATGAATTCATTTTTGGT
>JARHVA010004688.1:187500-252500 GCA_037957365.1 Torreya grandis
TATATTCTAATAATAATATTCTAATTATTATTATTACCTTAATGCTATAGATCAAATAACAATAATGGAATCCATCTATACTTATTATAGAAATGCATACATAACATCATATCATTATATTACATAGCTATACCTAATAAGGCATCAAGGTAAGTAAAAACATATATAGATTCACTCATTCAACCAAGAAATTATGTCATACAAGATAAGCTATGTACGACAATAAATTAGTGAAATCACTCAAACAAATAAACATGATCATCAAAAATGACTAGATTAGTGAAATCATGTAATCACATAAAATGATCTAATAACACAAAAGATCATAGTAATCATTCAAATGAAAAACAAAGCATACCAAAACTATATATTCAAATAATTAATCACACAACATGAAATAACTTTGTGGTGTGTCTATGGATTTATAGATTCTCTCTCTATTGTCCCCCAACATCTCTATCTAAACCACCCTATCCAATGATTCTCTCCCTTCATCACACTCTGAGGGATATAATTGTCCTACATCCACCTCATAATAATGAAGGTAGTTAGTCCTAAACACCATTACATCCATAAAATAATGCTATTTAATTAACAAACATGATCATAATGTATAAAATAAAAAAGTACTGCTAACTCATAGTAAATAAATCATGTACATTAAGCAACACATAATTATCCCCTAATCAACATATGACATAAAGCTTTATCAAATAATAGTTAATTAAGTAACAACCATAATAATCCATAGATCAACAAGGTTTTTTATCTTAGAAAGAAATCATGATGTGACAAAATAAGAGTGCCCTCCCTCTCTCTCAACGATATTTTATGCATAAGGTTATTTTGTTGGAATTCCTTCAAAAAGCTCTCAGGCAAAGTTATAATGCCAAATTAATTGGAGAAACTTCACATGCTAAGATATGCCAATCCAAAATGATAAGGATAAATTATGCAAATATCACCATTGTTAAATACTCTTTGAGCACATGACTCTAAGGTCGTATTGTAACTTTTTCTCATAAGGAAGGTGAAGAATACTTGTTTTATCTTCTTTTATTTTTTACTTGCATTGTTCTCTTCCCCCCCCCCCCCCGCCCCACAAGTATCCAGGCTTTAGGTGTTAGATATCTATATATTTTTATTAGTTTTATTATACTATCACTTAACTAACCCCCTCTTATATTCCCATGTTTAAATTATCATTATTCTAAGCTATGTAAGATGTAAGGAAAATAGGTGTAATTTGATCATAAGAACTAAGACAAAGACTAATTTAAACTTCTAATTTTGAGAATTATTTCTATGGGTTGATATGGTAATGTGAGAATGGGATGATGTGATATGACACATTTTTAAATTTTATATACCTATGAACTAACAACCAAATAATTATCCAACAATACATATGGAAAGCAAGTAAACATGTAACCTATGAAAATGTATTAAAAGTGAGAACACCATGATATGAAAGTACTAGATATAGAAGAATTTTAGATGTAAACAATTCACGGACTCAAGGAAATCCTTAACCTATAAAGTGCATAAATGATAGGCTCTATTTTTAAAGACATCTATCACTATATAGGGGCCTAACCAATTAGGTCCAAACTTTTGACATAATCCTTTTTTCTTTTCAATTCAACTATCGAGTCTAAGGATAAGGTCTCCTACATATATTGGGCAATTGTGGTCATAATTATGGAACCCATAATATCATTGGTGGGGAATGATTAACTATAGTTTCCTAACCATGGTATTCAATTATAAGTAGATTGGCTCTTTTAAGAACTCAAACACCTGCTCACCATGAGTCCCTCATGGTGTGGGAATTATTATAAGACAATCTTTTAGCCTATGGAACTAGTGATAAAACATGACTGATTTTTCATCTTTTAATTCCAAATTAAATCACATATGTGATGTCTTATCAATATGCATTCTAGAAATGATTTATTATGTGAGAGGAAGAGGGTGATTATCTTTGGAACATTTAGGTAATAATGGGGATCAATGTTAATTATGATGGTTCTTATCATTAAGGTGTGAACCCTCTCCTTAATCATGGACAAGACTAAAGTAGGATAATGTTTTAGGAAAGTGATCTAGGATAAAAGGGGTAAATTACACTACTACCTACCTTTACATGATGAAACATTAGATGATCACAATGGTGATGGTATAATGGGTCAATAGAAACCCCGTCATTATCTAAAATTTCTATCATAAGGATATATATAATTATGGGAGAGAATATATTATTAAGGGCCAATAGACTATCATATCCCTCCATATGATCATTTGATTAGTCATTATATATTTTGGGGATGAGAGGATCTATCCTACTTGAGATTGTGAAATCAAACTCTAGTATTACTAGATGGGGGTCGAAGCATGAAAATGAGGTAGCCATAGAATTGACAAATTAGTTGATTTCCTTAGTGACTTCATCCATAGAGATAAATTTAAACCCATTATTGATATCATGCACATTGGTATTGTATATTTGAAGGTGTTTAGCCTTGGTATGATATAACTCAAAAACTTGGTTCACTATTAACAATGAGTAACCTTGGATCTTTAGGTTCTGAATGCCTAGGTGCTTTGGAATGAACATGACAAGTAAGAGGGACTCACACTTATCCCCATTGTTTGTAAACTCAAAATTTATCTTGAAACCAAAATGTGTGACCTGCCCTTTAGGGGAAATGAGAAATAATCCTACCTTGGTGCCTAGGCAACACTTGGAACTATCATAGTGAAGGACCCACTGGTTATGTATAAAAATGAGGTAGTCATCAAGTGAAGGGTATTGGTATTTAGATATCTCAACCATATGTATATTAAAAATAGAGGGTAAACCTTCTTAGGGGACCTAGTTTAGAGTCCTGGGAGGATAATGAGTAAGTATCCTCTATGGGGAAAATGGAAGGGCTTGTGGAGGTGTGAATGTCTTATCCTCATGTTTTGGATAAATGAAGGGGAGATATTTTGGGAATTTAAAGTGTTATATTTTATGTTTTGGGTTGAGGTAGGTAAGAACCTATGGACACTAAAAATTTATTCACTTGATATTCTCTTTGGGGTGGGAAGTATGCCAATGTAATAAGGTTTTCACTTTGGCATATGGAGTCTACTAGTGTAGTTAGGATCTTGCTTCAACATAAGAAATACATGGGCATAGTTATAAATCTTTTAGTAATATGGGTAGGGCATGTATATTATCATTTATCCTATTGTTATATGTGGGAAAGCCTAAAAGAATATGATGAGAGACTTCTCAGGGTACTCCTTCTTTGTGAAAGGAAAAAGGGGCCCTCCCTTTGGGACTTGTGTGTAGTCATGGTTTTTGATGTTAATATTTATCATACCTATCATCATGGTATGAATTATCTCATTGATAATTAGCATAGTCAAGGGAGAAGGAGTAGTCTGGTTATCTGTTAAAGAGCTTAGAATGACCAAAATAAATGAATAGGTGTGCACCAAAGTAGGATATCTCTAAATAGAAAAAACATAATAGATCAATGACTATAGAAAATTGGTATGGACCTATCATAGCATGATCTATGAGAATACTCAAAATTGGTTTAGAAGTGACAAGGGAAAAATGTAGAGTGTGATTTATTTTAATACATTTGAATTTTGGGTGAAGTGTTAATAGTAATTGAGATGGATGCTAAAAATGGGGATCTCATCATTCCTAGAAACTTATACCATGTAAGGGTCTGGTAGGTTAGCTAACCCATCTAGGGATTACTAGCCTTGAGGTCTAGAGAAATCATAAGTCCCAACCCTATGTGGGTTGAATGGGAGGATGATGGGAGTGTCTTTCTCCAAGAGGTTGATAATCTTAGTTGTAGACATAGTAGAGATTGTCGATCTAGTTATCAGCTTAGGGTCAGTGATATTTTTAGTTGCCACTATGTATTTTGATTTGATTTGTATTTAAACTAAAATTGGGGTACTTATTCACCCTTATTTATGGTGACCACTTTGGGTTTTGTGGATCTAGTAGCATCAATCAATTATAAGGATTTGTGACCCCATTGGTATGCAAATGGTAATCAATGTGTAATTTAAGTCGTTTATGCATGGTTTTTTACATCATTTCAAAGGGATTAGGATCCCCTTTAGCTATGAAGACATTTCTCAAGTGAAATAATCATATTTTATGGATTAAGGTTGAAGGAATAACCTTCATCCTATGTATCTAGGGCCTTCTTAGGATCATAGTGTAATTTATGTCCATGTCTATGATGTAGAAATTTGTTAGTACCAACTTGGGACCTAAAGTGATTAGGAGCATGATGATCCATATGGAAGTGGATTTGAGGATATCATATCCTTACAATATGTTACACATTGTGTAATAATTAGTTTCCCCATAACTTAGCTTTTGTAGGAAGGAAAAGAGGGCAATGTTGACAGATGCTCCGTCATCAACCATGGCTCTATTCACATAGTTTTTATAGATACATACCTATATAAATAAGGCCAAATATCCCCTCCTTGACATCTTATATTTAGTAAAATGGTTTTGTAGATTAAATAAATAGATAAAATCCCATTATTCTTGACTTGGTAGGAACATTTTTAGATTAATGTGGTTGATCTAAGCTTGTGAAAGAGGAGTGACACTAGATAAATTCCCTAGTCCTAGGGAATCAATCAAGGATAATTGATGAGCAAGAGATTTTATAAATAAGTCTAGGAATGAGATATGGGAGAATGTCTTGGTCAAATCAGAGTTTGCATCATAGTTCCCCATAGGATTAGAAATAGATTCTATTTATAGAACATTAGAGGGATGGAGGGCCATAAGATGGTACTCTCTAGTATAAGCAATGGTGTTTACATCTTCTTCTACTTATAGTTATACAACCCCCATAATTATATTTTTTCCTTACATTCATAATTAAGGAGTTACATCAGTGTTCTTAGTCCCTAAGGTGGAGGCTTCAACATCATGAGTACATGCTACCATGGGTTTGTTATGTTGAATAGGGTGGTTTTTTGGGTCACTTCATTTTTTTTATTTTTGGATATATAAGCCTGGTGATTAGGGAATGGGTTTTGATATATTTAGATATTCTCATTTTGGGGGACAACATGATCATTTGAAAATACCTAAAATCTTGTGTTAGAATTCCCTAAGAACATGTCCATGAATGTTTACCACTGATCCTCTAAGAGTCTTTGTATAAATCTATTATATTACCTACATCTCTGAGTGTCATAATGAATAAGTTGATGGAAGAGGAAATAAACATTGGTATCATAGTATATAGGTCTCATGTTCTACCCCTTTTTCTTGAACCATTGTTGATTATTTCATTGATAATAGGTTTGGTTCTAAAATTGGGGGTATTGTTTGCCCGGTTGGTATTTATACTATGAAAAATTTGAGCAATAGATTTGAACTTCACATAATAAGATATAATCTACTCAAAATTCATAAAATAGTCAAAGGGAAAGAGATTAGAAGAAATCAATACTAATTATAATAATCTTATAGCCATATTTCCTCATTGAGTCTCCCCTCTAAGATCATAGATGTTGTTCTAAGACAAATTGCTCAATGAATGTTGGATTGAAAGATAATATGGATTCAAGATTTAGATTCAACAATGGTCTCAATGAATTATCAAGATTAATGTTTATGGATGAAATATGACAAGAAAAAGATTATAAGTGCAATGGAAATGGTTAAAGAGCATGGAGGATTCAAAAGCTTGATAGATCTATTCCTAGTATGATGGATACGAGCTTTACATGGTTTTATAAGGAGTAAGGGAGGGTAAATGAATGACTCAAATTCATATTTGAGTCTTTTAAAATAAAAGGCTCTCAATTTTCTAAGGAATTAAAAATTCCTTGGAGGACATGTCATTAAATGAGCCCTTAATTAAAAATATATATTAGAATTACCTAGAAAGGGATGTGAGGGTCTCAAGTTAGGTTAAGGAGACTTCTAGAGAGGATTAAGGATTTTAATGGGGTTTAGTGAATATTTAAAGTGGGATTAAGGATTAGGTTTGTAGTAATGCCTAAGGATAGGTAGATAGGGGGTAGTTAGTAATTTTGAAATTTAAATTTGCAAGTGAGCATAGAATAAGATTATTATGTTAATAAGTAGATAATGGGGAATTAATATATTATGAGTTATAAATTAAGGTTGGGATGAGAAATAAAGGGTGTTTAGTCTATTGGTTAGGATTGGGATAATTATTAAATAAATCAAATGAAATGGATGTTGGGTTTTTCTTTGATAAATACAACTCACTGCTAAAGTCTATCCCAATGAGCTAGTGTGCTAGCCCTTTCATGCAAGATTTAAGTCTTGCATGCTCACCTGGAGCACACATCTTGGTACCAGTTCCTATAGGTTTTTGTTTCACAATAATACTTAGACATATTATTTATTTTAAACATGCTTTTAATTAGATACCCTATATAAGTAGAGATAGACTATTTTGATCCTTTGAGTTTTAAGATTGATTACTATAATTATGTAGATTAGTTCCATTTGTAGTTCAAAGATAATTCTTAGAAAATAAAATACAGACAAAACCCATATTAATTATAATCACTCTACGTAATTCACATGACACCATTCATTATGAACACAATAAGTTTGATAAAACTAGCTACTTCACATATTATGCTTAAACATTAAAGAGGTAAAAATTCATCCCTCCTTAAAGTGATTAAAATAAGGGTATTTATAATTATTTATCCCTAATTATTTATAACATTAATGACTAGAGTAAATCGTTAATAGACTCTCAATAGACTAAGAGTTTTAGCACTCAATCAACTAGTTCTTCTTAAAGACCTGGGCCTCTACACCCCCTATATACTCACTCTATGATATATATTTATTGCCAAGTGTTCCTCTCCTTATGGGCCAGTGCATAAATTCCTATGAATAAGGTTTGGGTGACTCATATGAATCAGTCTATAATTACTCCTATTCTCATGCACTCCCCTAGTCTTGTAATTCTGTTCTAAGTCCTATGTTCTTGAGTTCCTCATAACTCATTCTCCTTTGACTGGGTCCTCTTATGCTAGTATTTTCCTAACATTATCCTTTCATTCCCAATTGATTCCATGCCATAGTGCTTCTACACCTATCAAATTCTATGCCATGGTTCTTCTATGTTGTACTAGTTCCACACTAAAAATGGATAATACTTAGCCAAAATTTAGGGCCAACATCACCCCACACTATGCTCTTAGTCCATCCTAGACTAAGTTTCACTAGTAGCCTCTGTCAAAAACTTGGGTCCTATTTTCTTAATCTCCTTCAAATTATCCCAATGTGACAATACCTTGATTACCTTAGTAGTTATTTCTTTGATGGTCCCCTTTGATTTCTTCATCTCATTGGGTTGGTTAGAGGTCTCATTATCCTTCTTAAATAATTCATCTATGGATGCAGTAGCATCTTTATGGATGTCTTCAAATGTTGAAAAATCTTTGTCAACCTATCCTTAGAGGGATACAAAACTTGCATTTAGTTATTGATGATGTGTATTTATTATATCCTCTATCATCTCGACATTTATGAATGCCTTAACACACTCTATTCAATCCTTTATTAGGAGTGCAACATTAGCCAATTGCTACTTATAGGCTTTTTCATATAGGATTTGGGCCTCCAATATTTTATTTGGGAATGCAAGCTATACAAAAATTTCATCCAAAATGGGGATGACTTCCCCAATCTTCTCTAGGGTGTGCTAAAAAACTTTAACTACCATGGTGAACTATTGTGCTAGATCTAGTCCCTTGTCTTTTGGTATGAGTTTCTGCTTGTGTGGCTTTAGTAGAAGGTTCACCAAGGTATTTAGATTGCCTATGGTGTCCCCATCAAGAGGTATGCCATCTACTAGTGCTAGTTCTTATTGTAAAATTATTTTATAGAGGTTTAAATCTCTCACTTTTACCTCTATGGCCTCCTATATCTACTAATTTAGAGTATCAACTTCCTTAGTGAGTGCTTATTTAGTAAAAACCTCTTTATTTTACATACCCACAATTTTGGCATGTTTTCTCTTAGTAGTGCATGCATTAGAATCTAATAAAATCTTCTAGTGTATGACCTCCAATGCCATCTTCAAAAATGCCATGCTCTCTTGAATGGGGGGATGTTTTGAGGATCCACCCATAGCAACTTAGGTAGCATAGGAGTATCTATTCCCAAAGAGAGGCTATCATGGGGAAGCTCAAACTCTCATTCCTCATTATACATATACAAAAGGAAATACACCTACTTCCATGTTTTCAAGGTTAAATCCTCAAAAATGAAGTGCAACAATAAATAGATCATCCTATTAGGGACACCATACTAATAATGCTTGCATGGATTGGTAGATACATCATCATCAAGATATTCCATGGACCCAACTGGTTTCTTCACCTTACTAGGGTTTCACTATAAGATGGCCACTCCATCAATAGCCATGAAGATGTTACCACCAATATTTTCATTCCTTTCTTCTTCCTCACCACCATCCTCTTTACCATAGATTGGATCTATATCAATTAGCAAGTCATCATAGGTGGCTTCCTCCCACACCAAGGATGGATTCTTCTTAGAGTCAAAATCTAAGTTATGAATCTATAATTTAGGAATATATTATTGGGGAATTATCTTCATGTCTTGTTAATGTGTAGTCCTTGAAGTAGAATCCCTTGGGGGAGATGGTGGTGGAGTTAATTTAGGGGAGACAATGGAGGTGGTAGAGAAGGTGGATTTGGAGGGGGGAAAGGTGGAGGTGAAAGTGGAAGAGTAGGATGGGGAGAATATTGTGGTAGAGAGGGACATGGTTAGGAAGGGTGTGGGGGATAAGATTGGTGAGGTAATGGAGAAGGATGAGGTGGGGATAGAGAAGGGTGATGTGATGGAAAGGGGAATGCTAGAGGTAGAGAGGGGTATGATGGAGATGGGCATGGTGGAGGTGCTTGGGCCATATTTTACCTCTTCTATGGAGCCTACTATCCACTTATTTTAGTGTCAAACTCTGGCTGATTCTTCTTCTTCATTGGTGGGATTGATGGAAGCTTATCTGTAGGGTCCCCACCCTTTATATCCTTTCAAGGGTACAACATGTAAAACAAGTTGTGAACTTGTTCTTCCATTATTGTCTACCTGACCTTGATGTTAGTTAAGTCTATCTCCCTCTTTTTTATATAGACCTTCTTGCTTGGATAGATAAATATTTTTTGGAGGGTGTAAATCTCTAAGTCTATTTTTTTAGCCTCCAAGATAATGGGATGTGCATCATAAATCCATTTTATAAAGTCTATGAATTACCATGATAAGAAGGAATATGGTAACTTGAGCCATGTAGAGAGTTCTCCAAAAGGGTTCATTCTTATGCATGTAAGGAAGAAGTGTTGTTTCACAACAAACTATGCTTGTTCAATAGCCAAATGGGGCAAGTCCTTCAGGATGCACTACTCATTTTTAAACATTTCCTTATCCCATCAAACTAGTACTTCATCTTGATCTTGTATGAAGGGGTAATGTGTTAAGGACAAGTGAATGCCTTATATATTTTAGTATGGGACTTGTGTATGGGAGGGTATACCACTTCATCAGTCTCAAGATATAGTCTAGTATGTTGGCATGGACTTATTTCTAGTACATGAGCATTATGAAAATATTTTGGACCTCCTTGATGTATGTTAAGTCATCAATCATGATCAATCCTAAGCACTACAATCCCATAACCATGATGATCCCATTAAGCATGATCTTCATGATACACCTAGTGAAAGTAGATGTAGTCCTCATGGACATACAAAAGAAGTAACTAGACCACCTTCATGGGTTTACCAAAGTATGGTAAATTTAAGAGATAGAATAGTCTTGTAGCATCTATCTAGTTAAAGATCTTAATATTGAACACTACTTGGTTCTTGGTGTTTTATCACTTAGCATGATAATAATTTTGAAGCTCAACCTCATTTCTAGGTTATTGATGATTATAGTTGAAGATGGTGCAAGCAGAAACATTGGAGACCCAATTTTTCCATGTGAAACACTAATTATAGATATTTCATCTCTTCTATCAATAGAGATAGGGGTAGGGATGATTGAACATTCTTTGTTTTTTGAGTCATGATTGCTTCCTCTTCCTCTACACACTGAACTTGCTTTTTTAGTGTTTCTTCCATAATCAGAATCCAATCTCTTCCACTTACCTCTTCTTCTTCTTATATCATAAGTAGTGGTTCAATTATTTAGGAATTTTTCTTAGGTTGTATCACCCTCTAAGTTTATTTGAGGTTAATGCACAACCATCCAATGTTCTAAAGGATTATGTGGTTATAGTTGATTTCTTTAGCTTTTGGATCTTGAATATCCTCTAATGGTGGACTTGTAACTTATAATCTATAACTTTTGGTAGTACCCTATTCTTATCTCATGTAACCAAACTTTTAATACCTATCTAGACATTTTCAATGCCCCATTTAGTTTAGTGTGGAAATTAATTCACTTTTCTTGACTTTTGGATTCACTTTTATCATCTCTAATAGTTACTTTGCTCAGCTCTAGTAATCTCAAATAATCATAAAGGTAAAATGTAAAAAGAGATTAACTTGCCTATTTATAGGCTCAAGGGGGTTTACCATAATTAATACCTTTCCTTAACCCATCATCTTGTGAAATTAATGTAGATACTTAATGGATACATGCTTGGATCCTCACTTTTAGTGATTAATACTTTTAATGATATTTGTCACATCACGCCATTAGCCCATTCCTTACCATAAATATTCTTTCCAAATTAATGGAATGTCCTATCTTTCACCTTTATTTGAATTAGATGATAGATATGTCCCATGCTCAAATATGCACCATTGGATTTGATTCTACCAAATCAAACACAAACCATTGATCTACTTCCACATAGCTCAAATGCATACTATTCATTTATCTGATAGCTCCTATTGTCATGACACTTGGCAACCTTTTTCTTGTTTTTAGGATTTATTGACCTTTTGAACCTAATCTTGACATTAGATCTATTTTTATGAGTGAATGTGAGCCATATATCTGCTTGGACCCATTGACTTGAGCTCATCCACATGCCATTAGATTTGGATTTTTCTCCCAAGATCATGCCACTTATCACTGACAAATTCAATTTTAGGATCCTATAAATTTTGACTTGATGCTCACCATTTTTATTTGATGTATGATTAAATGTGCTCCATTATATCTTTGCAAACCACTGACACTATCCTTACTCTCTCACCATTAGATCTTCATGGTATGATTGAACACTGACTATTGATCTTAGAGCATTTGAATTAAAATAGCTATTTTATAAGGCTTAGACATTTGTGCACCCTAATAACCTTAGGCACCCATGTACTTCGCATGCCTATCTAGCCCTATGTGCCTAGGTAACTTGTGTGATTTATTTACTAAACATGACTTCTTACCCCCCACTAAAATGAGTCATGGTCCTCTATAAAAAGATCACCAAAACTTTGAAATGAAGTTACGTAAAGAGAAGTTGTGCACAATAAAGGAAATGCTTTTATTAAAAATATGAAATCCTAAACTAATATCACAAGCCTTATTGATTACACTAATTAAGCTATTTAAAAGTAAAATATGGCTAGAAGTGGCTTCTATTATAGTTCTTAGGAAGGAACTGGCCATCCATCCTTTTTAACCAACATGCTCTAGTAAATGATATAAATTATAAAATAACCATCCTAGTGGATTAGAATCTTTCCAGGGTGGCACACAAACTTGGAATCATATAACAAGACCTTAATTCTTGGAGAAAATATTTTATTCTTTATACATAGATCATGCCATGCCTTTTGCTTTTATTTTTCCACATCTTAGATCCAATGACTTAGGAACCAAGCTTCATCTAGTTGTATTAAAGTGTCTAGGTGTGATTTCAAGGATGAATCTTCATCTAATTATCCTACTTGCACTATACATAGAGATCGTACCAAAAACTCCACTAGTAGGACTACCTATTTGCCATATACCAAGTTAAATGGCATGATTTTGTTTAGGTGCTTATAGGTTTTATGGTAAGCCCATAATGCTACAGACACCCTATCATCCCAATCAATTTGGATAAAGTTATAGATCTTTATTAGTGTGGTAACTAGGATCTTGTTGAGAGCTGTAACAGTTCCATTGGCTTGAAAATGATATGGTGTTATTTTATGGTGCACAATAATGAACTCAACTAGTAAGATGTAAATTATTGCATTCAAAAAGTGGGTTTTGCACTCACTGGTAAAACTCAAGGGACATGTAAATCAATTTATGATATTCTCCTATATGAATTACATAGAAGTAGCAATGATATAATCCTTTGTTAGTGTAGCTTTAGCCTAGCACATAAGGTAGTCAAGTACTATAATACTGTACTAAGAACCTATTCATCATCCTACTAGAGTGATGGGGAAAAAAAATCAATATCCCACTTTTCAAAGGGTTCTTGAGAAGGAATGGGTCATATAGGCATGGCATCCCTTGGGTTAGGTTTGCCTACGTGCTGACATATATCACATTGTCTAACGTATGCTTTAAAATCTTAGAAAAGAGTTGGCCACCATAATTCAACTAGTAGAACCTTTCACATGGTAGCCTATCTAGTATAGTGTCCTCCTATAATACCCTCATAAACTTCATGGAGTACCTCTGGTCACTCATGTTGTATTACACAACATTAAGAACTTTTTCATGGCCCATTTTGTAAAGATGGCCTCTTATAAGATGAAAGGGTGTGGTGTAAACCATGAGTTGATTTTTTTCCTATGAGGTGATACAGTCAGGCATAGAGATAGTAGTCAATAATGTTGTAATGTCTTCTAACTATTCATGTACCTATGTAATGGAAAATAGTTGTAGACCAGGTAGATCATATTTTATGATATGTGGTGGTTCTCCATTTTTGATCTAGGATAGTTGGTTAGGTCTAAAATTAGCTATCATAAGTTTCACCATAATGGAAAATTATAACTCTTAGAATAACATAATCTAGTGATAGATCTATCCATGTAATATAATTTTATTGACAAGGTACTTCAAAGCCTCATGATCTATATAGAAAATAAAAGGAGTGGCTAATAAGTATTGTCTAAATTTCTATAAAGCATAGACCATCGATAATGCTTTGCACTTCATAGTGATATAGTTTCTATCATTTGGTATGAGCTTCTTATTAGAAAAGTAGATTGGATGATCTAGGTGACCTTCACCTGGTTGTGAAAGTATTGCAAAAATAGCCATGTTAGATGCATCAATATGGACATGGAATGGTTTTGTCCAATTGAGGAACTAGAGGATAGGAGAAATGACCAAATTTTCCTTTTATGTTTCAAAAGCCTATTTATAAGAGCAAGTCCATATGAAATGCTTATTATGCTTTAGAATTTCCTCTAGGGGCATGATAGTTTTTGCATATCCATGGATGGAATTTCTATAGTAACTTGTATGGCCTAAAAATGTGTAGACCTCATCCTAAGTCTTGGGTGATGGGAGGCAAATAATAATAGATACCTTTTTTAGGTTTACCAAAATTCTTTCTTTACAAATAATATGTCCAAAGAGCACACCAAAAGGTGTAGCAAATAAGCACTTATTTAAGTTCAATGAGATTTGTAAGACTTGACAGTGCTCAAACATAAGCCTCATGTTAGAACAATGGTCCTTGACCAAACCATAAACAATCTAATCATCCAAATAGACTTAAAGGAACTTGTGGATGATGTTATTAAATTGATTCAATTTCTATTCATAAAAACATAGCTAGGGCATTTTTCAACCCAAAAGGCATGATAGTATACATAAAAGATCCCCATTTAGTGGTGAATGTTGTCTTGGGTTCATCTTTTTTAGCTATTCAGACCTAATGGTACCCCAAAAAGCCATTTATGAAGGTATATACCTCACATCTAACACCACCCTCAAGGGTCTCCTCTATTAATGGTGTTGGGAAGGGGTCAATTACATAGGATGCATTAAGCACTTGGTAGTCCACACAAATATGGATGCATCCATCCTTATTGATACTAATCACCATGGGACTAACCTATTTAGATTCATCAATGGGGGTGATTACTTTAGCATGAAACATGCTATTAATTTCCTCTTTAACATGTGATCATAGATTGGGATTCATTCTAGATGGTCATTTTCTAACTAATCAAGCACCATAAACCAACTTGATTTGCATTTTCCCCAAGGATGAGTGGACTCCTTTCATTTCACTATATTTTTTTAGGAAGACATGCTGATACTATTTTATCAATTCAAAGATTTTTGAAATCTATATATCAATGCAATAGTTTATTACCATCACCATCTTTGGTTCTTATTTTATGATGATGTTGTGTTGAATGGTCTAAATAGGTCCATTATAGGGGTTATCCATTTTGGTACCTATGTCCTAAATAGTTCTTGTGCCAAAATTAGTATGAAAATCTAAATGGTTAGACAATGGGTTGAGTGGAGTGGATCCTTCACTTTATTCCACTTGTATCATGAGATTTTGTTTCCACAAATGAATTTTTTAAATTCAGTCCTAATCAATAACTAGTACGGGTATAAGAATTAGGGATGTTGATGGTTTATTGAATAAGTGTAGGGGTTCCTTAAGGTCTTGATAGATACTCCTCAAGCATTATTCTATGGGACTTGGGTCACCTAAAACTACTTCACAAATTTCTTAGAGAGTAAGGTGAAAATACATCCTCAATGAAGAATAAGATAGTGTTAAGTTCATGTTCTCATTTAGTAAATACTAGGACCTGGTACCCATGTATCACTCTTCATGAATGTACCATGCTCATACCCAAGTGAGTAAAGTACCATAGAATTCATGCACCCATAAATATTCTATTATGTATGATTCTTCATTTCTCCACATTATTTTACAAGCTTTTATGTAGGGCTTAGGTGCTTGTACTCCACTTAACTGATTGTTCCTTTTATTTTGTTATCATGATGGAACTAGTGGTGTAAGGTTAAGCACACATGATCCCACTAGATGAGTCATTCACAATGGGTTTACCACCATCGTGAAACTGTGCCATCATTAATATGGAACAAAGATCATATATGATATATATCAGTGTGGTAAAACTTTTCAAGGCATTGAATGAAGTCTCAAAATTCCAACTACCCATGGAAACTTGGAGCCTAATTGAGTCTTTCAAGTGGTGTCTCTATGATAGGTTCCCTCATGAATTATCTAGTGATAAGGTAAATTAACCTATGTCATTTATTGTATTAGAATGGTACATTATCCTAGCTATTTATGGTACTACATACTGTACAAGTGAGGTTGTAGTCACCATGAGCCCAAAAATTACAAGCATTGATTGTAGTGTTAGAAAGGGATTGAGTATCCAGCCACTAAAGATTTAAATTTGAAGTGGGATCTATTTTTTCATCATTCCTTGCAATTACATTATATATGTGGTTTATGTATTCATCAACATTGATAGGCTCTATGTAAGGATGTCCTTGTGTTTGATCTAGTGGTATCATAACACACTGATCAGTGTTTTCAAAACTAATGTAGTGCTTATTGAGGATCAAGTCTACATTGTTATCATAGCACCAAGGTCATACAAATAGAGATAGGTAATCATCATCCTCAGATAGTTCTAGAACCTCAAAATTTTCCTTGAAAGGCATGTCAAGTATGTCAAATATTGCATTCTTGAGGACCTTGATAGGTAACATATGAATCTTATTTTCCATAAACAAGACATGTGGTGAAGGCTGTAGTGATGGACTGGCCATATCTCACCACACATCCTTGGTGAGGACATTTACTTCTATGTTAGTGTCTACTAGTATGTCTTAGATTAACCATACATCAATGGTAGCATTAACCAATATTTCTCAATCTTCTGGAGGAGTAAATGAATTAGGAGTGTCATATCACTGAGCATGATTTAGGAAATAATCCTCACTCTACCTAGTGACTTGAGGGTGAACCTCATTTGGTACTCAAGCTTCATTCTTAAGATAAATTCTTAGTTTTGGGAAAATATCCTCATCTAACATGTACTTACACAATTCTCTAAAGCTATCATGTGCCACTTTTTGAAGCTCAACTTCCCTTTGCATAACAACACACTTCATTACATATTTGTCTCTTAAGAATTAATTACATACTTGAATTTCTCATAATAATGACATCATATCTTAGAGAACATACTTTTACTATTGAACATCAAGATACTTTTTTGCTTATGGTTCTTCACGTTTCACTTTCTTGATGGGATTAGAGATAGACTAAGTCTATCCCCCACTACGAGTGGTAATGTTTACCTATTGAACTATAGGGATGCTTGAGTAGGTACACCAATGTGGTTTATTTATTTGAATGATACCATCACCCTTTTTATTCCATTCCTTGGTGATAGCTATGTATAAGTTAAAGCACTCTTCCAGTTGGTGGTCCTTTTTGTAGAAAGCACACGTAGGGTATTCTATACAATCTCATTTTTAGTGGTTTAAACATCCACATTTATAACATGTCCTAGGTGGGAAATGATTGCCTCCTCATCCTCATCCTCTTTCTCATCCATGGTAGCCACCATTGTCTTGATTGTTAGCTACAGAGGTTTGGTACATGTGTGCACTTTGCTTCATAGATGTCACAAATCAAATGGTAGTTATTAGTGTCATGAGTATAAGCATCACAAATTTTTCAATAGTCATACACCTTAGTTTTAACTCATTGAAGAAGAGGACAAGAGCATACATCATGTTCTTCATAATAGATTTCACATGTCTATTTAACTAGCATGTGGATGTTCTTGTGTGAGCAATTGCTCTATGTATGCCCTTTATATTTGTAGTCTATGCACCAAAAACCACTATGTGCATCATGTGCATTATTAGCTATCAATTTTTCCAATTACAAATCCATTGAAGCTATATGGTCTTCCATGAAGGACTAATCCTAATATTAATACTTCTAACCACCTCAATGTAGAGAATAGATTCTAGAGCCTCATATGGGATAGTGAAAGTTTATTGAGATAATATCCATCAAAAGGGTAGTAAAAATACTCCCACAAACCATTGTACATGTTAAGCAACATTAATCTTAAATGACAATTTAGATAATAAAGTCTTAAACCATGCATCATACTCTCACACACTTTTAGTATGTCCTTGCTTTATGTCCTTTATCAAAACTATGCTTTGTTACTCAAATTAAAGAATGTCAAACTCTTGAAGGAAGGCAATTTTAATTTTATAATAATCTACCACCACTTTTTGAGGGTTGAAATTTTTATACCATTTATGTGCAGGTTCCAAAATCATTATTTTAAACTAGGTGGCCTTATACTCAGAAGAAGTAATACCTCATGCCCTCCAAATCAATTCACATTTGTGGATGTGCTCGGTTGCATTATCCATGACCCTATATTCTAAAAATAGAATTGTCATTTTTAATTATATTATATTTAGCTAAGGTGCTTAAACAGGTGGTTATTAGGAACCTCTATCCCTAGTCCCTTGAGGAAAAATTCTATTACCTCTTGTGCCACCACTTAGTCCACCTCCAATAGTAGTGCTTGTGATAGGTGGCATGGTAGCTCATTGATTAGTCAAATTAGGTCCTATATTATATTCTTTGTAGACTTTGTCCACTAGGCATTCTAGATTGTGTCGTATAATTCCCTTGAAGAGGGAAAGAAATTTTTAAGTATAAATAAGTGTCAAAAGGCTTAGATTTAGTATCTCTTACTGGTTTAATCTCTGATTCTAAACTATCTATATCCTAGTTGTGTATGTATACTTCATCTAACTCAAGAGAATGAGCATGTACTATGGTTGGGCATCCAGGTTGGTTGAGATGTGGTTCTTTAGTTACCACTATCTAGCTAGTTTATCCTTCATATGATAGCAGTGACATAGGACTTAGGTCAAAAGTGATGGGTTACTCATGCATTTCCACTTCCCTACAGATCCTAAAAACACTCCTTGAGTTCTCCTGATATCTTCCCATACTGTTAAATCCTATAATACTCTACAAAGCTTTAGCATACTTCCATTTTAATAATGCACACTAATTGGATACCATTATGAATCAATAATATTCTACCAACACCTCTTCTCCACTTCCAAATGTGTGGCTCATGCACAAAATGATTTATCTCTCCATTGGTATAGTCTTAAGTCCAAGATCAAAAAATAGCTTCTTGATTTTGAAAGAAAAAATCCCAATATAACAGCCATGTAGTTATCAAAGGAACTAGAAATTAGCTTCTTCAAAACATGAATATGTAATTAAAAAATACTCCATAATATAACTATTCAAAACTCCTCTCCACCAAATGTTAATATCTCTCATCCATGGAGTTCCAAGTCATGTGAAATCTCTTTGCTACTCTAACATCCAAGACTATCTCCTTCCAATATTCCTTGATTATCCTTGAGCATACATTGATAGCGAAGTGTTAAATGAACTAAGATATCAATAAATAAAGTTTCATTTAATGAACTATATAGGTTCTACTCTACCTACTACCATGTAGAGATTCTTGGTTTAAAGTAGGTAATTGCAAAGTTAACTTCAACACTGGTAATCTATTCTTCTATATTCTCTAGAGTAATATGTTCAAACATTTTCCATATCTAAATAATAAGTGATATGTGTCTCGATAATGGAACCAAAATTTTGGGTTTTCTTTGGTGAATATATCTTAGTATTGAAGTTGAGCCCAATGAACTAGTGTGCTAGCCTTTTCACATAAGATTTAAGTCTCTCACACTCACCTGAATTGCATAGTTTGGTACCATTTCCCATAGGTTTTTGTTTCACAATAATAATTAGCCATATTATTTATGTTAAACATGATTTTAATTAGATACCCTATATAAGCAAAGATAGACTATTTTAATCCTTTGAGTTCTAATATTGATTACTATAATTTTGCAAATTAGATCCATTTTTAGTTCAAAGCTAATTCTTAGAAAAGAAAATATAGACAGAACCCATATTAAGTCTAATCACTCTACTAAATTCACATGACACCTTTCGTTATGAACATTAGAATTTTAATAAAACTAGCTACTTCATATATTATACTTAAACATCAAAGGTAAAAATCCATCCATCCTTATAGTGATTACAACAAGGGTATTTATACTTGTTTATCCTTGACTAAGAATCTACAACATTAATGACCAGATAAAATCATCAATAGACTCTTAATAGACTAAGAGTCATGGTGCCCAATCAACTATTTATTCCTAAATACCTAGGCCTTTGGACCCTGTATATCCTCACTCTATGCTAAATATTTATTGTTAAGTATTCCTTTCCTTGTGCGACAGTGCAAAACTTCCTTTAAATAAGGTTTGGGTGAACCATATGAATCATTCTACAAATGCTCCTACTTCCCAAGTGCTACCTTAGTCTTTTTCTTTCATTCCAAGTCCTATGTTCTTATGTCCCTCATGACTCATTCTCCTCTAACTAGGTCCTTTTGCATTGGTCCTTTCCCACCATTTTCCTTTCATGTCTTTTTAGTTCCATTCCATGGTGCTTCTATGCCTATTAGATTTTGTACCATGGTTCTTCCATGCCATGTCAATTTCACACCAAAATGGACAATAATTAGCAAAAATTTGGGGCCAATAATGGATGAATATTAGATTAAATTAAAAGTGAGATTATTTAAGTGCATATATTTTTCTCCTCTTTGAAATGGTATTGTGACTAAAGTGATAGGAAAAATGGTGTTACAAATAAATATGAATGTATAAATGAGTTATTGAGAATAATATTACATGATGGTTGTATTATGCCCATCAAGAGGACATGAGGGGAGGAACGAACTAGATGGCCAGTCAAAAAGGAATGATGTGTGGGTTATGTAGACAAGATGACAAAGGGTTGGCATGCCCTAATGATTAATTGTGAGTTATAAGTGTGATGTTGCCCCAAGAGATAATTAAAAGTAATAAGGTTCAATGAATGTTATAGGTTTAAGATTAATCCCAAGGTGGAATGTACCATAACAAAAAAGATCAACATCTTAGGATGTATCCTAGGCATACATAAAGACCTATGAAAAAGGAAAGTGGTTTCATGATATAATATGTTTGATCCCAAGATAAAGACATATGCTAAGGGAAGACATAGATTGAGATAGATAGGGCCATGGGCTAGAGACAAGTCATAGGCAAGGACTTAAGCCAAGGAAAGCTATGGACTGAGATAAGGTAATAATAGGATAAAGATTGATAAAAAAACATAGTTTAAAATGTTTAATAGGGATAAATTTGAGTGGCCTTAGGGGATAGGGAAGGTTAAGAGAGGGGTGGCTGAGATTACCTTAGGTACTGAAGGAGTGGCCAAGTTCTACCTACATAGTCTAAAGAGACCTCAGGCCAATGTAGTTATAATTTAAAAGAAGTTAGATTATTTGAGATGTAATATGGGTTAAGGGAGGATGATTACCCTATTAATATAAATCATTAATGATAGGGTAAAGACTATATCTTGATCAAGTGTTTATACTTTGTGAGGATGAGATGAAATAGGTTAAGGTGATGGTGATGAATTGAAATTTTGATTAAAAAAATAGGGTTAGGAAGTTAGTGAAATGTTAAAGGGGTATTAGGGTGAAAAATAAGATTTATATGGGGTAAAGTAGAAGAAAATAAGTAAAAGAAATTCATTTTCACTATTTTTCTATTGTGATTTGTGTGCTCTAGAGATTATAGCCATGGATAAGATTTTGCACTCATCACACTATGGAGAGAGGGTTATGGAGTTATAGAGACTTGTAGATGTTGGACCATTAATAAGTGCCTAACCCTATTTTTTATATGTATTAATTAGGAATTAATGGGGGGAATAAGAGGGTACAAAATCATAATTGGGTGTATTACCCTGAATTGCATTTTTTCACTCATAATAGGTGATAATGGGATTGCCATATATGATTTTGAAAAATTATGATTGGTGATTAGCAATTTTGTAAAATCATAGATGGAAATTAAGATTTTATGAAACCACATAAGGGCAAGTTTGGGTTTTAAAAAATTGTAATAGGAAAATTATGATATCATACTTTCATAATTAAGGATTTGCAATTTTGTAAAATCGTAACTAAGGGCATATGGCAATTTATGATTATGATGTGGATGAAGGTGAGGGTTAGGTATATTAGGGATGGGTAGGTTGGATATATAAAATGGGATGGTAGAAGGTGTTAGGAGGTAAATAAAGGTGGTATGGCTAGTATAGGCTAACATGTAGGATGTGACTTTGTGCAAGAGGATCTAGGTGTATTAGCATTAAGATTATAATGATTGATGGTGATCCACAAGATTCATAGAATGAGTGAAATGTATTATGACCTATTAGAGGTGATGATATTATATTATATATATTATTCCATCAATTAGGATTAATTGAGCACTAATTATAACTTTAGTGGAGAGGTGGCTTTTAGATACAACCACTTTCCACATTGTGACTAGGGAGATGATTGTGACCTTTGGGGATGTCTGGTACATATTAAAATTACCAATGAGGAGATATAATATTTATTTTAGGCATTCTCACTTAGAGATATAGTTTAGAGACTATGTGGACACTTACAAGTTGGTGTATAATATTCTTGTATTGATATAGATAGGGTAGTAACTAAAGGCATAATTGATTGGGTAACCCTAGTATTTGTGTCTCTTATTACCATTATTTTATTAATGAACAAGAGTGGTTTGTGGTTTTACCTTGCTTTAGGAGATGTGGTGGCTGACATGGTCCAGTCACATTGGGTCCTATTATCTTGGGCCATTTGTACCAAGAGCTATATATGGGTGCTTATAGAGGGGAAGATAGTTTAGGTTTATATCTATTATTGTATACTTGGTCATGGGAGCACATTAAAATAGAGATACATATGGATAAAAGAGTAGATTAAGATCCTAAGCATCTGATAGTGTTTAGGTGAAAGATTATCCTAAGTGTGTAATAGACTCACAAAGGTGATATGTGATTTTATAGACAAGCCTTTGATATCTTGAAAGATGTAGAGATTACTTGGATGCCATATAGGTAGATTCAATGGACCTAGGTAGAGGATGTAACATATATGATCTATATGATGACTGAGTGTTATTTAACAATTTGTCATGATTATATAATTGAGAAATATTAGTAGATAGAGTACAATTCCATTTTGGTATTCAACAGGATATTATTAAAGTAGAGCATTTATTTTCTTGAAGTGAGTAAGAAAGACCTTAGTGAGGTTATAAGATAGATAGGTATATACCTTGGGTTGATTATGATAATGTGGCACAAGTAACTTAGGATTATCAAACAATGTTAGTTGATCTTGGTATTATTATAGCTCACAGAGCCTAGTAGATGCAGAGGAGGATGAGGATACTATTGAGGAGCTTATGGAGATAGGCTGGGATGGGGTAAATGAGGATATTTTTTTAAGCATAAAAGATATTATAGATATGGAGGGCATAGAGAGAACAATAATAAGATGATGGAGGTGGTCTTATCTTGATGGTTATAGATGGAGATGTAAGAGTGAGATAGGTACCTGTAGATATAGGGATAGGATTGGACATACTAGAGGTGATTGTGTGGGGAAATTAGGACTAACTATGAGAATTGAGGATTAGGTTCAAATAGCTAGCCTAGAGTAGGAGGTGATAGAGATATTATTAGATATTTTTAGTATCACTACTAAGAAAGATAGGTACCAGAGTTGGGTAGTTAACCTTTATATACACTTAGATTAGAGGGATATACTAATGGGTATTATAATATCATGATTGACCACATTATTGGGGTAGATTAATGATCAAGATAGGTATATATCTACCCTTCAAGTACAAGTTACACAAATTTAGAGTGCATAGGTTTTGTTACAATTTAATCTTGGTTAGAGGGAGGTAGAGCTTCAGGAAAATAAGAGGGTGAGGGAGGAGATCACAAAATTTATCCAAAGATAGGGATTAATATATGTGACATGATTGATATCTCAATTGACTTGATAGGCTCATTAGTATAGGGGCCTATATGAGGGGGCCATACTAGTAGATTGGCGAGCACCATCTTATAGAGCTAGTAGTTTCATTTCTTTATAGTCTATTTAGTAGGTGTTGAGGGGGAATAGTAGACTACATGGTTTTTGATATGAGACATAAAATTTTAGACTTGTATATACATTTTTTTAGGCACATGGATGTCCATGATGCATTTATTATATATTATTTTTGACATGTTCATGGACATTTGATTATATATATACATATGATGATGATGATGATGATGATGATGATGATGTGATTTTGATATTGTGATGTGATGATTTTATGGATTTGTGTTTAATTTTCATTATATATGTGATGTTATGGTAATGAATTTTTTTAGTATAATTATTTATGTTCGTCTTGTGATGTTTGTGAGATTAGTTATATGTGATGATGTATGCAAATGGCCAATGATGTAGAAATGGAGTAGATGATAAATTTGATTAGTCGATGTAGGTTTTAAATGATTTATGAATTATGTTTTATTTTATGGTTTTTTATTATGATCATGATGTTATATTTGGAAATAATTAATGCTTACGATGTTTTTGAATGATACATTGGATGATGATATAGGTCCTATTTTGAACTTATGATGGTGGTTAATGATTTAGTCATAGTGTGTAATGATGATGTTGATGTTTATGATGATTAAATATATATTGATAATTAGGTGAAAATGAATGGTTATAAGATTAACCTTATGAGAGATATATTTATATATTTGTGCATGTAGTAATTGAATGATTAGATTAAATTTATGGTTGTGATTTTATGAAGTTAGATAGGTGATATGGAATATTTGTAATGCAATAATTAGATGGAAAATTAATGATTGAATAATGTGATAAAAAATGGATGATATAGATAGTGTTATGTGTGTTATAATTTTTTCATGTGCCACATATTCAATAATCTATCTTTTAATTTTAACCTTGTGCCTTAGTAATTGGGAATGATATTAATTAATCATCAATCAAAAGTAAAATGAATGAATAAATTAGAAATGGGAATTAGGATAAGTGATACCTTAGATTATATAGGATTAAAATGGGATGGTTTTATGCTGAGGAAGAATTAATAAATGGGAGATGTCTTGAATCCATATAAATGTCTCCAATCCATTTTAATTTTTCATGAGTTAAGATAGATCACGACACTAGTATATTCATGGTGACATGTTACCATAGTGCATAGAGACTAAGAGGTAACTCTGTGAAGGACACCCCAAGATCATAATGGGAGGTCATCATAGCATCCTTATTACCTTTATTCCCAAGGTAGAAAGGAAGACTTAATCCCACTAATACTAAGACTACTAATCTAATTAACAAAGAAATGATAATTTTAAGCAAATATGTATAGTAAAGATATTTACAAAGAAGATAAAATTACACACAATAATCAAAAGACAATATAGAATAGTTTGTGACAATTTTGATAGGATCAAACTAGGTATGTTATATTCCCTAAGGACAAGGTAAGCATTTTGGGATTTGGTTTCACCTTGTAAAATATGATGTATGACCTTGAGAGGGATGATCAATGACCTTCTCCAATAATGATAAGATATATATTAATAAGGATGGGAGATATATTCCTAATCAAGTAATGGAAATTAAGGAGGGTGATATTGAGGCCGATAAAAGAAAATCCATCTAGAAGAGTCAATTTTAACTATTTTCAACTAGGATATGAGGAATGGTTAATAAATTTATATGAAAATAATGGACTAAATGTTCTAGATGACTCTTCAACAATATTTTTTGTGATCTTATGGTATTAATCTTCCCCAAATTTGATAAAACATGTGTTTTTACCTTCTAAAGAATACAAATCCATTATAAACTATTGAGATGAAGGTCATGTGGAATATGGGTAGATGAGATGGAATGTATGGGATAATGGGAGTTGAACAACATGAATGTAAATGCCCCAAAGTATGGGTGAGGATCAAGAACAAGAATCTTATAGGCAAAGGATTTTCCATAATGATGTACAAGATTTTAAGATTAGCATAGTTCAATACTTTTAGGTATAAAACCTTTAAATATTCATGATATTCATTGTTTCCTCAAATTATTCTCCTTCCAAAGTGTCCAATTTAGATGACCCATACCTAAATTTGGAAATAATGATATAAGGCCCTAGCTAATTGGGATCAATTTACCTTTCTTCTCTTGATCAACATTAGTATTTTTTTATTTTATTTGAGGTCTAGTTCACCAATTTTGAATATTTGATATTATATTTTCTTGTGATATTAGCCTTTTAACCTATTTTGATATGCTCTAAGGTGGTCTGTAACCTTTTTATGTTTTTCATCTATTAGCTCTAGCTTTTGTAGTTGTTCAATTCTACATGCATTATTTGTGATCATGCCCCATAATGTTATATATAAAGAGGGGAGATTGACCTCAATTGGTAGAATTGATTCAACCCCATATACAAAGGAGTATGGAATGGACCAAGTAGGTGTATAGACTCTAGTTCTATAATACCATAATGTGGATATAATTACAAATGCCAATTCCTTATAGTGTCATTGACTATTTTTTTAAGGATATTTATAATCATCTTTGAATTTAACATTGACTTGGTGGTTGTAATCACATAAAAGTGTTAATTGTATGTTAAGATTGTCACTTGAGTTAACCTATCCCTAGGTTAGCCATGAACCTATCTTGGAGCATTAGACATACTTTTTCTAGTAATTGAGTAGACCACAATCACCTAAAGTTATCCAAAAAATAGTCCCATAATTGTATTCTCAGATCCCAACCCAAATTTTTTAGTGGATTGCCAATAGGACATTAGCACCACATTTGGGACACTATATACACTTAGTGATAGTGTCCTCAACTAGCCAATACTATCCTTATCCTTAACTCTTCGTAATGGATAATTTTTCAATTATATGCCCCTATTAAGGTTAGCCTAAGCATATTTTCTTATCTTCACAATCTGTATAAATCTATAAATACAAGTCTAATTCACCTCTATTAACTAGATGGAGAATAGATGCAAAATCTATTCAAACCAAAGACAACGTTGACCAAAATTAAGGTATTTGATGCTTACTCTACCCTACTTATACATACTACCATATAAAATATACCTAGACCCATATTTAAAATATTTCAAAGGTCAAACACATTTTAAGGTATCCAAGTCCACTCTCATTCTAGCATTTACTTGCACTTGCATCAAACACTAGGTGAGAGAACTACAACAAGCTTGATCCCTCTTCAAAGTATTGGTATGTAGGCAAATATCTACACAATAAGGTGTTGAGGATGCCCAACCTATCCTAATAATGAACAAATAACTATTACTCATGCCAAAATTTTAAGGAGGGTTAGGTTTTTCACACTATATCAAGTTTTCTAGGCACAACATAGAGCTCTAGGTTTCATGCGTATAGGAATAAGACATAAAAACATAGGCAAAGGTACTTTCAAAAAATAGGAATAGTCCCACAAAAGGGACATTATCACCATATTTATGATGTTACACAATCATTGTGCTACTATCCATATGGGGTGTTATTGTCCAATGAGCAAACAAACGCTAGAATCCTGTTGATGACACTTAGAACTATCCAGAACTTAGTTTTCAAAACCAAAATCATCCATGATGGTCACTTTTGAGATAAATCTATATTTTTCCTATTTATTTCTATTTTTATAAAGTTAGAGAAAGTCAAAATCATAACAAATTAGTAGTTAATTATTGCAATTTATTTGATTGATTTAGAAATCTTAGACATTTAATCTTAGCATTGGTTTTACATAGTTAAACCCTAAAAGGCTAAATCATTTGAACCTAAATTACTTCAAATATTGATTGAAACCCTAGTTTTTCCTAGGGTATACCTTTTGTACATTTTTTTACACCAAATTAGGGTTACAAATTCCTATTTTTCTAATTTTGTGTACATAACCTAGCCCATATAATCATTACCATATTAGGGTGTTATTTATTTAAATTTTATTTAAATCTATACTTAATTTACCCTAATTCAAAACCCTAGGGTATACATTTCAAAATTTAAATTTAAGATTCACATTTCTTCTCTAATCATGATCATAATGACATAATAAATTAATCATTTTTTGTTGTAAAGTTTAATACTTTCATTGGCATGCTTATTCCCTTTAGTTTAGAATCAACTCAGAAAAGACATCAATACATGTATAGATGATGCTTATTATCAAATTCAATATCTATCATAATTCATAGCATGTTATATTTCTTCTATGTTCAAAACAATTAAGACACTATTCTTTAATCACATAGACATATGCATACATGATGCTTCATATTGATTAAAATTCTTTTCATGTTGCATATTTATTTCACATGTTATCTTTATTCTATGTGAAAAAAATTAAGATGTTATTCTTTACTCACATAGACATATGTATACATGATGTTTCATATCAATTAAAATACATTTCATGTTGCATTCTTTCTTTTACATGTTCTCATTTTTATAAGTGAAAAAGTAATTAAGACATTATTCTTTAATCATGTAGACATATGCATACATAATGCTTCATATCGACTAAAATTATTTTCATGTTGCATTATTTATTTCACATGTTATCTTTCTTGTATATGAAATACACTTAAGATAATTTTATTCCAACACATAATTTGTTAAATTGAATAATAGTTATAATACCTAAAATCAATCAATCTCCCTTAGATGCATTTTTTTCATTATCTCAATATCATTCCTTTCCCATCATTCCTAGACATATTAGAACATCATTGGTCTCACTTATCCCACCTTCTCAATAACAAACATAATATCAACATACCACGTCTACCTTTAGCTCTACACTCTTGGTAGACCTTGTGGTCTAGGTTATGATGTCCTCATGTGGTCTTGAAGCTTGGCAAGTTTGCAACACCTATGATTATAACTTTATGGATTAGAGAAGAAATACTTTGAGTATAATTTCCATTTTAGAGATCTTGTAACACTCTAAAACATACACATATTTTTTATGAAGAACTTTGTGATACTTAGGTACCTTAAACATCTGAGCCCACCCATGTGGCTTTTATTATCAACACTATGAAATAGACAAAAGAACATATTTATTTCAAGAGAGAGGACCTTCCACCTCATCACATCATATATCTAAACCTACCTCTCTATATTGATCTATAATTTAATGAGGTAGGTGTTAAATGAGTTCTAATTGATAATAGATCCAAGTTGAACATATATGTCATCTTAACATCTGTTAGGACCCAGAAGCACCATTGATTACCAAGCAACTAAACATGCAAAATTAAACTAGAAGTAACAAGTAACTAGAATTTAGACATAACACAGAATATGAGAGACAATACCCAATTGTATTAATACTCTTCCAGAAGGAAATACAAGAAATAAGATTGCCACAGTCTTCTTCCTTACACACCTCTAGGGCTCCCACACCTCTAGGGCATAAACAGTAAATCTATTCAAGAGCTCACTCTCTCTCTTACGGTCCCAACACACAAATCAAACACAAAGTTAGTGTTCACCTCCAACCAATCAGTATCACTACTACCAGTACCACCAATCAGTATCACTACTGCTAGTACACAAGTGCTCCATGCACTCTAAAACTGAGTACTCCTGCACTCCAAGTACACAATGTACTCCAAGTAGATCTCTCCTAATCTTGCTACCTATTATATTGCTATCACCTTTGACCTCACATGTACACACACCTACAAATCAATGATCTTACTTACCATGTAGATCTCTCTACACCTTGAAGAACCCTTGTCCTTGCCTCACCAAGTCCTTATGATTCTTCAAACCAATACCCGAGTGGATCTTCTCCCTAATCTTGCAATAACTTGCAGATCTCCCTGATCATACACACTTGGCACCCCTATGGAACTAGGAGGAGCTACCCTTGCTCTCTTCACTCTCATAAGGAGCTAACCAAGCTCAACTCAAACTAGAACAAATTACAATACAACCCATGAGTCTATTATATAGATCTCATGTAAACAATAATTAGACATCTAATTACAATAATTAGATCCATATCTCAAGACTAAAATTAGCCTTTCAACATGCAAACAACTAGTTCATTAATAAACTGTTCATGCAACTGATAGTTTCAGAACCACACAGGTGACCGACATCAATCCCTGTCTGGCTAGAGATGACCAATGTCGGCCGATCCCTGACTGATGTCAGTTTGCTCTATACTAGATATGACCAACGTCAATTGATCATACCGATGCCAGTTGCTCTACAACTCAGCAACCTCTCAATAACCTCCTCCATGTCTACATCAGTGAAGCTTTTATCTCCACAACCTAAAAATCTCCCACTTGGAGATAAACAGCTACACTATACCTGTACTTGTACACTATCTAATCTATTTCCTAGCTTGTATCCCTCTTCAAGATCAATCCTGAAGACCAACCACCACACAACCTATGGTGCACCTCCTATCATCCAAGTAACCTACCACATCTGAACCTACAAACCCATGTAGTGAAGTCCTGACCCTACATAACATGTATACTTGCTACTGGTCCCTCTCAAATACCTGAGAACCCACTTCCCTGAATTGGCTCCTAACTCTCTGACAGCTCCCACTGCTGGGGAAAACTTAGGTCTATAACAGACCTCATGTGATTTCAGACACTAAACTGTCCAGCCCTTGGTGTGCTCCGATTCTACATCCTGCATATTGAACCTTGCCAACACCTGATTCACATCAGCTCCAACTGGAGACAAAATCAACATGTGATCTTCCATGTCTCTCATGCCAAAGAATTTCACTGCTCCCAAATCCTTCATGGCAAACCACTGAACTAACCTTACCTTTAGCTTAGCAAAACCCTATATGTTTGAACTTGCAACAAGTTCATCCTCCACATATAGTAACAAGATAATGTCATGACCATCATCTACCTAGTAAGACAAACACAATGGTTACAATGACATTGACTAACGCTGTGCTTTGTCATCCACCTGTCAAACTTGTACCACTGTCCTACAGCTTCCTCAAGACCATATGACCTAGCCTTTTGGCTCATGTATCCATTCATCTCTTAGTGCTTTTATACCAGCTGGCAATCCTACCAAATCTACCATTTGGTTCTGCATCCTAGGAATCAACTTCCTCATCATGCCATGCTCCCATTATTTCCTGGATCTTTCCTACTCTACAGTGAGCAACTAGTATAAAGAAGAGGAATAATGAATTTGAGGCTTACTTACCCTTTCAGTCCTCCCCATGGGCATTTGAGACTCCTTGATAGCTTGTTGTCCACCCAAAATCCATTCCAATGACTGACCTCAGTCACCACACAGTCTGCATCTGACTGACATCAGTTCCATGCAACTGTCCAGGTCACTGATGCCGGTTATCCTACCAACATCGGTCTCCACCTACCCAACACCACTAACTTTGCCTATCTACACATGATCGATGTCAGCACCTATATATTTGATGTCAATTTTCCTTGATCGATGCTGGTACCTGTGTTCTCTTGTGAGTGATGACTTTTTACCCATGAGCTCTCTTTGGATCAAAACCCTGTCCAAACTACCCTGCTCAGAGTTACTCAACCTTCTCCACTGATCTCTGTCCATCATCTCCTCCATAAACACCAAGGCTTTCCAGTTCTTAAGTCTATCAAACACATCTGTCTTCTACTTAAGAACATGCATCTCCTTCTTGCTCATGTGACCAAGCCTATAAAGCCACATCCTTGCAACAAAAGAAGAATCAGTAATACAAGCAAGTAGATAAAGAGTACCTACTTTCTTACCACATGCTAATTCAAGTGCATCCACTTTGAGAGTTCCTGTGCATCTCTCATCACCTAATTTTCTTGAAGCAATTAGCTACATCTTCAAGACTGGGACCTGCATGACCTTCTTCAATACCCATGTGTTGGTCGCCTGGAATTTCAGCAACACTTCCCCTTTGCCAATACTTTGACAAGGCTCACCAACCCCTCTAATTGGGGCTACATGGAAAGAGGCAATAGAATCTATAAACCAAGATTCTACTTTATCTAAGGAACATCCCAGAGCATCCTATGCAACAACACCTACAACATCTGCTTTTTCAGTTCCTTCATGTTGATCTTCTACCAACCAACAATTTTTCTTTACCTGCTCTTTCTTTCCATAACACCGTAATTAATCATTCATGCTTTTCAATTCCTCCATTCTTAGCTTACTTTCTTCTACCATTGTTATACTCCCACTCAATCAAAAACCCCTGAGAGTGACCTGTAATCAAACACAAACCTATTCCCTACAACCTTAGCTCTGATACCAACTGTTAGTGGTATCAAGCTATGAACCAACACCCTGGCTCTGATACCACTTTGTTAGGAATCTAAAACAACAAACATGCTCTGATACCAACTATTAGGACCCGAAAGCACCATTGATTACCAAGAAACTAAACATGTGGAATTAAACTAGAAGTAATAAGTAACTAGAATTTAGAAATAACACAGAATATGAGAGACAATACCCAATTGTATTAATACTCTTTCAAAGGAAATACAACAAATAAGATTGCCACAGTCTTCTTCCTTACACACCTCTAGGGCTCCCACACCTCTAGGGCATAAACAATAAATCTCTTCAAGAGCTCACTCTCTCTCTTACGGTCCCAACACACAACTCAAACACAGAGTTGGTGTTCACCTCTAACCAGTCAGTATCACTACTGCTAGTACCACTAGTCAATATCATTACTACCAATACACAAGTGTTCCACACACTCCAAAACTGAGTACTCCATGCACTCCAAGTACACAACATACTCCAAGTAGATCTCTCCTGATCTTCCTACCTGTTGTGTTACTGTCACCTTTGATCCTGCTGCCCTGTAGATCACCTTTGACCTCGCACACACACACACACACCTACAAATCAATGATCTTACTTACCATGTAGATATCTCTACACCCTGAAGAACCCTTGTCTTTGCCTCACCAAGTCCTTATGATTCTTCAAACTAGTACCCTGGTGGATCTTCTCCTTGATCTTGCAATAACCTATAGATCTCCCTGATCATACACACTCGGCACCCCTGTGGAACTAGGAGGAGCTACCCTTGCTCTCTTCACTCTTAGAAGGAGCTAACCATGCTCAACTCAAACTAGAACAAATTACAATACAGCCCATGAGTCTATTATATAGATCTCATGCAAACAATAATTAGACATCTAATTATAATAATTAGATCTGTAGCTCAAGACTAAAATTAGCCTTTCAACATGCAAACAATTGGTTTGTTAACAAACTATTTGTGCAATCAATAGTTCTAGAACCACACAGGTGATCGATGTCAGTCCTTGTTTGGCTAGAGATGATCGATGTCAACTGATCCTTAACTGATGTCAATTTGCTCTACACTGGATATGACCGACATCAGTTGATCAAACTGACGCTGGTTGCTCTGCAACTCAGCAACCTCTCAACAACGTCCTCCATGTCTGCATCAGTGAAGCTTTTAGCTCCACAGCCTAACAACATCCATGCTATAGATTTGGATCCTTCTGATATGACCATGTAAGGTTTTGACAACATTCCATGAAATTTTTTGGTTTAAATCACATTAAACCTTACCCTTGGACCCCAAACACTATCTATAACATGCCAAGTTATGCTAAGTGATCGATTTGATCTACACTGGATATGACCGATGTTGGTTGATCAGATCGATGCCAATTGCTCTACAACTCAACAACCTCTCAACAACCTCCTCCATGTCTACATTAGTGAAGCTTTTAGCTCCACAACCTAACAACATCCATGCTACAGATTTGGATCCTTCTGATATGACCATGCAAGGGTTTGACAACATTTCATGAATTTTTTTGGTTTAAATCACATTAAACCTTACCCTTGGACCCCAAACACTATCTATAACATGCCAAGTTATGCTAAGTGATCTCAATTATAATCTCTTACTTGGTAGACCATGGATCCATGATATGCACTCCATTCCATCAACACTACATTCATGCTTAAATTTAGCTATAGAGGCCATATATAGACATACCCTATGGATAAATAATTGTTTAAGTATTTTCAACATATATATCCTTCATATAAATATATTCCACACATGGATTTTACTACTACACCACCCCAGCCTATAATGCAAAAGATGCATACAACTCCACTAGTTATTTCCAAAATATAAGGCAATAAATTTACTTCACCTTTTGCATTATGATATTTTAAAAATATGAGCTATATAGGTTAGGGCCTTGGAAAGAATGAACATGGAATTCTACATCCCATTAAATCATATGATCAATAGGTAAAATAAGGACTTGGATATGGAAATGATATACCTAATGTCAGATCCTATCATAATTCCTCTCAACACATCACATTTTTTCCACCTATTCTATGAGAAGTTGATACAATGAACCATGTTTATACACTTTAAGTCATATATCCTAACCTCATTGAATATATAGTTTCACCAGATCTACTAGCTATTTATAAGTTTGCTAATGATGAAACTCTCTTATAATTCTTGGTTGCATATGAGGATCTCCCTTTGTTATATCATAATAATAGATTTCCTCATTTTAAAAGTGCTTAGGCACACTTAGGTGAGAGTTCAAATGTTTTAGATCATATGTTACCTAAAATAAATGATAAAATCCCTACAACACCATATACTTTAGATTGATATACATTGCTTAATGAAGACACAATCAAAACTAATTATGGAACTGAAACCAATCCTTACATCATACTCTTGGTTACCACATTACATAAATCTAAATACACAAACATTATTTATATTTTAAATGATTTTATTGAAGTATATGCATGATCATATTCCAAATTGATCCCTTAATTGTAGTACACAAAATTACGTTATATCTCAATGCCAAACCAATAAAGCAAAATATTTTCAGAATGCATCCTAAAGTGGATCTCCTTGCCAAATATGAGATTCAATGGTTTTTATATAATGGTTTCATTTGACCATTTTCCCATCAATAGTGGGTTTCCAATATTTAGGTAATTTATTAATTTATGGCACAACTCACAGATAAAACATAATCATTTACTATATTACTTAAAAAGGATGTGTAATTTGAGTGGGATCTCACATGTCAAGATAGCTTCGACACACTTAAGAAATACTTGATCAACCCTCCCATCTTGGTTCCACCTATACCTAGTAAACCAATCCTACTTTACCTTTCTATGATAGATCATGTAGTGGGGTAAATCCTAGCACAACATGATGACCAAAATAAAGAAAAAACAATTTAGTACATCAGTCACACACTAGTTGACTATGAGTGAAACTATCTAATAATTGAAAATATTTGTTTAGTACTAGTATTTTCTACTCAAAAAATTCATCACTACATGATTAACAATGAAACATAGATCATTACCAATGTTAATCCCTTAAAATTCTTCATGTTAAAACCATATCTTTCAATTCCTATTTCCAAATGTGTTATGTTACTAAATTTGACCTCAAAATCATATTATAAAAATCTGTAAAAGGACAAATCATCATAGACCAATTGGTAATAGCTCTGTTATTGGATACAAATTTTGATAACAATGATTTTAGAGATGATTTCATAACATATAATACCATTAATAACAATGAATAATGTTCTTTGATGATTCTATATCTACATCTGGTATTGGCACTAGAATTATTTTCATAGATCCTCTAGGACACATGGTACCTCTTGCATACTAACTCAATTTTTCATGCACCAATAATATCGTAGAATACCAAGATCTCATCTTAGGCCTTCAAAAAGCTTAGACTCTCAATATAAAATCAATCAAAGTTTACAGGGGCTCTCAATTAATTATCAATCAAGTCAAAAATGTTTAACAAACAAAATAAGAACACCTAATTCCTTATAAGGACATGGTTTACTGTTCACATGCTTAGTTTGACAAGTTCTCTATTAAAAATATCCCATGTAAAAATAACCATCACATTGATACAATGACAAGTTTTTCATTATTGATCCCCATAGAGATGGATGTAAAATAAACTCTATTCAACATTGAACGATTACAATCTTTTTTAGTGTCTCATGTAAAACTTATTGATCTAGTAGTCTTAGTTACCACATGCATCTCAACACCATCTAAATGGTTAGAAATATATATAACTTTTTGAATAAATCTATCACACTAGATATTTTTACAAAGAATGAAAAGTGAAAATTGTAATGAAATTATCTTTGATATGTCATCATTGGTAATTATTTATTAAAAAAAATTAATGGACACTTAATCTGATGTTTAAAAATTGAGGAAGTTAAATTGGTTATTTGATAAATACATGATATAGAATGTGGTGGTCATTTTAGAAATAAGGAAATTTCCCACAAATTACTTAGACAAGGTTACTCTTAGCTCAACATAGAACAAGAATGTCAATAATATGTAAAATTATGTGACAAATATCAATGCTATGGAAAATTACACCATATAACTTCACAATAGCTTTAGCCTATCATATTTTCATTGCCATTCATGTTATGGGGATTTGATCTAATAGGTAAAATCAACCTAGAATCAACATGAGGCCACAAATTCATTATCACATCAACATAGTATTTTACAAAATGGGTAGAATTAATCCCACTACGATCAACCAAAGGGAAGGATATTTGTCAATTTCTCATGACCAATATTATTTCCCACTTAAGTCTCCCAATAGACATAATTATATATAATGGAACCTTTTTTAAGAACAAAATAGTGAAAATGTTATGTGACAAATACAAAATATAACACACATTATCTACAACATACTAACCATAGGTTAATGGTCAATTAGAGGCAACAAATAAGAAAATCAACAACATTCTCATCAAAACAGTCACCCAATTTGGTGATGACTAGCATAATCAACTTGTCTATGCACTTTAGGCCTACTAGATCAGTATCCATACACCAATAATAGCTACCCATTATTCACTCATATATGGAACATAATCCAACATTCCATTGGAATTAGAAATCCCATCTTTGTGGGTATGTTTTAAATGACTCATCACAGATGATCAGTAAAGAGAGTGACATCTCCACAAACTATAATAGTTGGATCATACACGTATTCAAGCCACATAATATCTCAAAGCTTTTAAAAAATGAATCCATAGAATGTACAATAATAGAGTCCACACTAGGGAATTCAAAATTATTGATTTATTATTGAAATAACATCTCATAAATATCAACTCCAAAGAAGAAAACAAAGGAAAGTTTAAACCAAATTGGCTCAGACCATACATCATCATAAAAAATATTAGTTTGGAAGTATATCATCTATCTTTATTCAATGGGAAGGAAGTTAAAAACCCACTGAACATCATTCATCTAAATATATTCTACATATAAATAATGAACTCTTCATTGCCATTTTAAATTATACACACTTCATCTTCTCTCTTGCTCCTTGTACATAGTTTATTTTCATTTTATTGTACATAGATTATACTTAGAAAACACAAAATCAATATAACATGTCAGAACACAAAAGAATTTAAATATTTCAAAACACTTTACAAATTATATGAATCATTGTGTTTAATTTCTACTACTTGTCAGATATTGCAAATTACTAGTTATCTGAGTATAGTCTTTTTAATCATACAAATGATTCACTTACTCTTTTTGAGTGTTTATAGATTATAGATAGGACTTTGGTCCACTAAAATGATCTAGATCAGATATCATCTAACCACTAGTGGCATTTACACTAATCCAAGTTTATAAATTTGATACATCCACCCACTTTGGGGCATCTCATACATAGTTGCTACTACCAAGTTTTATCTCTACATACTATACATTCCAATTTATGAATTGATACATATTGATATTGATCATTACTATTCATTACTTAGATTTTGTCAACTATCACTAATTATACTTAGTATATATGCATCCTTTCACCTACATGGATTTGTACTACATAGCTATACATGTTTTCATTTTTAGTTCCTAGATTAGACTTGATTGTGTTTACTATGCTTCTTCCATATTTAAGGTCATTTTAATATGCCATTATTCTTTGAATCTACAACACTTATTTTTTTTGTATGCCTTGGACATGTGCCCATGTCCTTTTTGTGTGCTTTCGTATTTATATATATGAACATTTAATCATCTTTCTATGTGGCTCTACACCAAATTGATTGTTGCTTATGTATGTGGACATTTAAACATGTATTTGTATGTATTCATTCTTATATTTAGTGACATGTGCCCATGTCCTTTATATTGTGTCCCCTTGGCATATGTTTTTATGCATTGGGTATTTTTATGTTTGCTTCCTTATATGATTCTACACCATGACACTTGTATTTGATTATTACACACACACACACACACACACACACACACACACACACACACACACACACACACACACACACACACACACACACACACACACACACACACACACACACACACACACACACACCATGTTTTTATGACATGAGGTACCTCCTACATCTATTGGGTGCTGTGATGAACATCATGCCCCATCCCCATAGGCAGTTACTCATATTTTTACATTGATTTCATCTATATTTCCACCCTTATGTAATGTTATATTATAACCTACATCTTACATTATGTACTTATGGTCAGATTCATTTACATTTTGATGTTGTGTTTGTACATTATATTTAAATCTAATATACATGCTCCAACTAACAAATTTTAAAGAGTTAATTATTTATAGGGTATTTATTCCATATATTTAATAACTACAATCAAAATAGGGGGAATTCATAGGGTTTTTTCATAGAGATCAGGCTCTTACATTGTTATTCAAAGATAGATTTTAGTGCACATGTTCAATTTCAAACATTAAACATAGGGCAAACACATAATAGAATAGATACTTAGAAAATAGTTTAGATCACTCAAAAAATAGACCAAACAAACATTATCATCCAAATTGGGAAACTAGTAACATAGGGCTCTACTGTCTATATAGGGTGCTACTATCTAGTATCCCTAACTTTAGGACAATCTAGATTAACCAAATAAGTAAACTAGGTACAATAAAAATATGTACACATATAGTCACAAATTTGATAGTTGTCTTCATATTTAGCTCAAATACATTCATTTCATCTCATATTCATACCAATTGATTATATTTTGTGGAATCATGCATGACATGCTCACTCTTACGTTTAGTTCAGATATATAGATTTAACTATTACATACTCAGTTTAGATTCAGTATACTCAAATACCAGATTGGGGGCATGTGCATGACACATAATATCCACATACTTAGATACACATAGGTTGATGAAATTAAATGGAAAACTCCATTTCATTATTTTATGCAAAGGGAAATGCAATTGATATATCAATCAATCCTATATCGAAGAAGATAAATCCTACTCACACTTCCAATTGTTGATACATTAAATATTTAGGGTCATGACCAAGATGGATCTACTAGACCTAGCCAAGGGATATCTTTAAAAAGATATATATATAGGTATGGTTCCATAGCCTCTATTCAAGCAAAACTATGCAATAACCCTAACTAAGTCCTATGTTTTCATATTCACAAAAGTATAATAACAAAGTAAAGTAAAATACAATTTAGTTGTCACCAAAGTTTATGGCATAAAGTGGGGATAATAAACATAAAAATTAAACATGAATATAATATATATACTCACATCAATGTATAATAAATACTAATGCATGGGAGATAATTTTAAATGCTAATCTATCTACTCTTATAAGGGAGGAAGAAAGTTAGGAATACTTACCTTTGAAGATGAACCTGCCAAACCTCAATCTCTCCCTTAGACAAGGTGATTTGAAATAGGTTATTGTGGTATGTAAGGATAAAAAATATAAATTAACTCTAGTATACACAACCTATCCATGTAGACACCCCATTGTGGATGCAACTAGATTCATATAAGACTTTAGACTGATTTCTACCAAATAGTGTAAATTAAGCCTAGAAATCACTGAATATCTCAATTTTGTCTTCACATCATTCATTAATGATTATAATTATGGTTATGCATCCATATTTGGAGTAATATATTGTATATAACAATAACCTCTCATGGATTCATCTTCAGTCACCTTATGACCTAATAATTAGCAGTTTGGCCTATAAACCCATTAGCTAGTGCACTTGAATAATTCATAAAAGAGCTAAAATGTTAATCAAAATGAAAAAAATAATTAAAATAGATTAAATTATTAGATAAATAATCCATTTTTAATTAACTAATATTTAAAAATGGAAATTCAAAAATTTAAAATATCAAGCTTTTTTATCATTGCATTTATGAGTTATCAAGCTCTCACAAAATATCTAAAAATATCTAATTTGATAGCCATGCCTATTAATTTAAAATCATAATCATATGCACCCCCTTAACTCAATTGGAGTTAAATTTAACTCACATAGGTTTAGTTTGAACTCATTGCATACTTAAATCCTAATCTAACTCAACTTGGGTGAGGTTTAACTTTGGAGGCTATAAATACAAGGCCTCAACTATTGATTTTTAGGCTATCTTGATGCAATGTTATTATGCTAAAATAGATACAATAAAATTTTCTATTAATTTTATTATTTTCAAAATCTATCCTACATAATAAAATTTTACCTAGTGTGGTGTGAGAAGCTAGGTAGAGCCCTTGTTGAATAGGTGATTTGATGGTGAAAATAGAAGATAGAATTCATGATCCTATCACTTTTCATTTGTAAGATTTTGAAACACGTTAATCAAGATTAAAATATGGATTTGGTGATTTTAAGGAATTAGACTATCATAGTATGTCATGCAAAAAATAATAGATTAGTTTGGTTATTCATTTAATAAGTGTACTTAGGAAATCAACCAAAGTTGAAGGATTGCATGAAAGCAATGTATTTCATGGCATGAATATCTCCTTCAATTTTGGTGTCTTGATGTGCTTTCTATCTCAAGATATAAGCCTTAAAAAATGATCTAGTAGTGTAGGATGTGCTAGGAAAATTCAAATTAAAGCCTCAAGAAATAGCTATTTGAATTTTAAAAATCTTCAAATAGGCTAAAATTGAACACAGGGTTGCCAAGTGTTAAAGCCTCATTTGATTAGATTAGTAGATAAATGGAACTTAGGTGATAGTGATGTTAATAAGTGAACACAAATATATGATGTGCATTTAATCATGTAATTTAAGATCAATGATGAGCACAAGTTCAAAAGGTTAGAGGATCTTGAGAATGAACACAATGGTGCCAAGTGTCTTGATCATGGTGAATCTTGAGAAAATTAGCATTGAGAGGTCAATAATAAGATCAAATATCTATGGCATGAGTTTAATTATGCTAAGGAGATTAATGGTGTGCATAAGGTCAAGAAGTTAATGATCCCATATTACACAAAAGGCCACCACATGGTGTAAGCACGTTAACTAGATGGAGACTAATAGAGGATCTATAGAAGGCATCTAGGGCTGCCAAGTGTCACAATGTTGAATTTAGATTGAATATCAATGGCTAACATTTAAGTAAAATCTAGGAGACTCATAAGGAGATTGATAGAGTAAATTTTATCAAGTTCTAGGAAGGTATAGGATGAAGACACATGCCCAAGTCACCATGGTTAGGTTTTAAATTGTAATAAATAGTGTGGAAAAGAGATGCCACATAGGCAGACATGTCAGATCAAAATATTTCACCACCCAAATAGGTAAATATATAAATTTAAGATTAAAATGTGATCTAGGTTACTATAATCAAACCCTACAAATTTGTATAATGCCATTAAAGCTTACCTAGACCTCTTAAAATCCCTCAAACATGTGTTTTACATCTTATTCATGATCAGGAGACTATGTAGCCTATGGATCTTCATTAAGATTATGACTATATGAAAACCAATAAATGGATTTGTTTTCATCTATAGTGGACCTATGTTTAGGGTTTGGAGTAATGGCAGAGTTGTGACTATGAAAGGAATGTCATAAGGGACACATGTGAATGAGTTTAATTGATTGTCTAATAACATAAAGATCATATCAAGATGAAGCATGGTGTTATAATATCATTAATAAGATGGAGAGTTTGGAGGTTGAGAAAGGTAAGTGGAGAATTAAATGAAGTTTCAAAGTCTTTGGGGTTTTTTCCCTTTTGAATGGATCATGATTCAACACCCTCATAAGTTATTATCTTCTAGTGTATTTCTAAGCCAATGAGAGGGCTTGAAATCTATTTGGAGCTGATGAAAGTTAAATTATAGAGGTAGGAATAATTTTAATTGATCAAAAAGTGGTTGAGCAACATTTATTGATTTCTATTTTACTCACTTCCCTCTCTCTTTCTTCCCCTTTTCTTATATATATCCCATTTCTCCCCCAATAAATGGATTGATATACTTTCTAGCATTCCTAGGATATGCAAATTTTGTAATCTAACACCTATTTAATGCAATACATACTGAATTACTCCATTTTCAAGTAGAATTTAAGTGTGTTCTATGAATTCATTGATGTGGTTAAGTGAATTTATGCTTTCCCTTGCTTTTGTCTAAGTTCTCTCACCTTCATGAAATGTTTTGTAGCTTTCACAGGTCATTCTAAGTGCCATAGATAGTTTTTTTTATTGGTTTATAAGTGGAAAATACATAAGATCTACCATCCCATGTGAGATTAATAACTAATTTGTGCCCTTTTTGTGAAATAGTTATGTGAAATCTGATCAAAGAGTGAGTGAAGTGATGTTTGTAGGTTTTGAAATTATCTAATAGTTTGTGTCATTTAAAATTATGAGTGTCTAAAACAATTGGTACATCACCTTATTTTTTATTTTTTCATGAATTATTGTCACTTTCTTTTCCTTTTCCAAGCAAGTGATTAGTTTAGGTGATAGATCCAAGGGAACCAACCTTATCTAGAGGTTCAACCTCACTATAAGATACCCACAGCTTGAAGTTATTCCCATTTTGTATCATAGTTGGAGAGATCCTAAATAACTCTCTCAAAGAGTGCAAATTATTGCTTCAATAGTTACCATTCCAAATTCATAAGCTGAGCTAAGCCAACGAACATTACCAAGGTGCCAAGGAAAAGGTGGAGAAATGAAGCTTCATTGACAAAGATTTCTTGAGCACATATCTAAGCAATCTAATTTAACAAGCCATTTTAGATCTATAAGGAAGGAAAAAGGATGGTTTATTTTGTTTTTTAGTTGTGTTTTCATTGTATGCTTGTTACATATGCTCTCCCTAGTGTCTAGGCTAGAGGTGTTAGTGTTTAGTGTGTTAGTTTTGATTAGATTTTTTGACTAACACTATACTAATCTCCCCTATATAGATTCTTTATTCACATTTATGGCATGCTTGGTAGGACATGTACCCAAAAAATTTCTTCCCATGGAATTTTAGGACCTCTTTCTAACAAATTTCATGTCAAAATCCTAACTTACTGGATAAGAAAGTGGAAAGTGAAAGCTCATGGACATTCTATAGAAAATTGCACTTTTTCTCTGTATAGTTGCAATTTTTCTCTCTATAGTGGTGATATTGCACTATAAAATCATGATATTTCTCTACAAAATCAAAATATTGTAGTTTTATTTTTGTCCTGATAAGTTGCATTTTTGACATGATAAGTAGTGATATTACTTGATAAACTATGGTATTACTTGATAAGCAGTGATTTTAATTAGTGAGTTGCATTATTATTATTATTATTATTATTATTATTATTATTATTATTATTATTATTATAAAAACCTATGATATTACTCAAATATTTGTGGTATTTCACTATATAATAGGGATATTTCCACCGTAATATGCATTTTTGCATTATCTATTTGCAATTTTGCATTAACTCTTTATCTTGTAGGAAATCATGATAATGTACTATAAACTTGCAATTTTTCACTATGTAGTTATGTTATTACAATATAGAGTCATAGTTTTACACTAACATATGGTTCTATAGGAAGTTTTAGTTTTGTGCTAACTAGTTGTGATTTTGTAGGAAATGTTGTGGTATTGGTCCATGTATTTGTGATTTTTCATTGTGTGAAAAACATTTGAAACCTGAGAGATAAATTTTAAAAGATATTTGATCACTTCATTTTAAATTCTAAGAACAAGGACCCCATAACATATTTTTTAGGACCTAAAGACCAAGAAAGGACATTTTTGACACTTTAATATTTAAACTCACATTTACATTTGTTGTTTTAAAAATCTTTCACAAGAGTTATTTTGATTTTGCAAAGTTCTCAAACAAATGCCAAGGGGCTAAACTTCATATCATATTTATATTGGTGCTATAAAAATGAAATAACACCCTAGTTAAATGCTCATAATAGTTTCCATTTTTGTGATTGTTATTGTGTGTTTGTTTCACAAACCAAGTGTATCATGTATTCTCTCCCCTATCCCCTTTAGGGAACTTGGGCGATAAAAAACATTACACTTTTTACCTTTTTTACTTTTTCCAAAAGTGTGGAAGGAAATTTTCCAAGGCACTCCCCAAATTTTGAGTGATTTGAGTAGTCTAAAAATGACCCTAAAATCCTTTTATTCAATTTTTATTTCATGCATCTTGGATTGTGGGTAGGAGTTCAACACCTCCCCATGAGTTATCTAGGGAAGTAATAACCTGAGAATTCATCTCTTAGAATCACTTCAAAACCACTCCATGGTAGGGGTAAACAAATTTAGGGAAACTTATTAGGATGCTTGTTTAAGCAGTTAAACAAGATCTAATAGTGACTTCCTTAGAACGTAGGTTTAACTCAAAAATTGCACTACATTGCGCAATTAATGGATATAGTGGTTATGAAAAGGATAAGACCTTTTCAAAATAAGTTGATTAATGCATATCTAAATGATGTATTGTTCCCTAGTTTTAACGACACATATGGGACCATTTATAATGTACAAAAATTGATAGTTTTTAGATAACACCACTTACTATAGATATATTGTCAATACAGGGTTAGTAGCCTAAAATTCCATGTCACTGTATGAACTCTTGAGAGAAGAGGGACCTCTAAACCGTACTTTTCATGCACATTTAAATTTTTGGATTAATGACATTAATTTATTCTCAAGAGAAATTATATATATGAACTTTGATAGTATGAAGCCTCCTTGTCAATTTTTAGTATTAAGACGATACACTTAGGTGTTTTTATTGTTTTTCTTTTTTACTTACAATGTTTCAAGTCAAAACTTTTTTTTTTCATACCAAATTAAAAAAAAGTCATTTTTGTACATCAATAATTTGTTTAAATAGGTTTTATGTTGTTTATTTGAAACCACACTTTATCTTAGTCATTTTTCAAACTTTTATGTATGTGTGTCACTTATTTGAAAGGGATGTCATTACGCTGCCAATTTCATTCCAAGTCTTGTGCCTTAGAGTTTTTGAAATAAACTATTTGTCATACATTTAGATCAATATAGAGTCATTATGCTACTCACATTGTTTCAAAGACTTATTGCCTTGTATCCAATCATTATTTCAAAACAAATGTGCCTTTTGGGTCTATGCCTAGTATCATTATGTCATTCATTTTGGTCTAGCTTGTTGTCCATTTAAAATTCAAGTCATTTAAACCAAGTTCAAAATTGGTCTTGATAAGTTCAGATTCAAACATTGATTAGTTTATGCCTATGCCTCATGTAATTTTGGCTTAGACATTTCTTTATTGCTTTTAGATTGTGAAACTTGGACTAATTCCTTGCTTACTTTAGCAATCTTTATGCCTAAATTTTGGAAATGGTCTATCTTATGTGTGCCTAAATCCTAATGTATTTTTCCAAAGGTCAAGTTTATGTTTGGATCTAAATTTCTTGTTTGATTCTAAGTGTTTCAAATTTGTTGGATTAATTATCTCACCTTTTAGACCTAGTTTACGCCAAGTCTAGATTTTATGCCATGTTTCCAAAAGACCTATCATTTTACCTTCCATTTTAGACCTAATTAATTTTGAGCCTAGATTTTATGCCTTGTTCTCAAAGACCTAACAAATTTTTCCATTTTTAGACTTAGATTAGAGTTTGAAATGCTTTTACCATGATTGGAATTTGAATTTATCCATTCACTTGATTGTTTATGTGAAACATTTGAAATTAGACCTTTAAAACATTTTATATCATGTACCTATGTTGCTTTAAAACCTACACATAAACCTAGAACCTTTTCATAGACCAAGACCACCCTCTTTGGGGTAATTACCAAACCTAGCCATGCCAATTATCATATGCCAGAATCACCCTTTTTTGGCCAATTAATGTACCAAGTTTTCCATTTTAATGATATTAGTACCAGATCCCCTACCTATATCATTAATCTTTCTTTAATCTACATGAGCAACCAAGATCCACAACATCCAAAGATTATCATACTAGGACCTTGTCCTTTGGCCTATGTTAGCAACTAAACTTTTTAATGTCCTTTCATTACCATTCCAAGCCCTCATTCTTTGACTTATGTTAGAAATCAAGATTCACAACACCATTCCATTACCATTCTAGGCCTTTCAAAATCTAGAAGCTCATTATCCCAACAAAGTTATAGAATTGTGAATAGATAGAGCACAACTACCATCTTAGACTCACATCTAGTCTTTGTTAAACCCATCTTAGATAAACCTATTTACAAATAAATCATTATCCAACCACCGATCATTCTTCATCCACTTCCAACCTTCCCCCACTTTATAAAATCCATGCCAGGCTTTAAACCATAATATATCTAGTCATTACCTCTCCTAGAGCCATCATTTAAAGACCAATATGTGTTCTAAACTGATATTTTACAACCAACTACAAACCAAGGCCAAGAAAACCAACCAATCAACAATGTTTTTATTGCAAGACCTATTTATGACAAGTAAACCTATGATGAATAGCATTTTGATATTTTACCTATTATCAAGGAGTCTCACTCTAACAAGCTAGTCTTTATTGAGTGACATCTTAATGATTATAACTACCTTTGGGAAAATCATTATCTCAACCATTGTCCTAAATTTAAAGATCCCCCCTTTGACAATCCGGTCTCTATGGATCTATCTCTTGACCTTTTTCCTCTCATTGAGGACTCTCACTTTGATAATCCGGTCTTTGTGGAGTCACCCCTCAAGCTATTTCCTCTCATTAAGGGGCTTCACCTAGATGATCCATTCTATGTTGAACCCTTCTTAGATTATTCTATTCTTAAATATTCTATTATGCCATCACATGCCATTATTTATCCACTACCAAACATTAAAGAAGACATCATTATAGTAACATCCACACTAGATGAAGAATCAAAATTGAAGTTAGGTTCTATTATTAAAATGATATCAAATTTATCATTAGAAATAGAATCAACATCACTCTCAACATTAGATTTAGATTCCCTTAAGCTAGAATTAACTTTAGAGTCATAATACATTTGTAGTTATTATGACATTGGTTACACATGCCTTGCTAGTCAATTTGAATACAGTTGTGATCCTTCCACAATTTTTGAAGATGATTACTTTAGCTTTGACATAAGTTATCCTAGTATCTTCTACAAGGATTGTACAAACTTTTACCATTCAATTAAAATTCCTTATGCCGTTAACACCACCCAACATATCCATTATATTAACATTCCACCTCCCACAAGTTTTGATTGGCACTAACAAAATCACACCTTATTGAACTACATTTATGGTGACATATCAGTTGCATAATATCAGGGGGACCAAGACCACATTCATGCAAAATAAGAACAATCTCCTAGTGAAACCTCTTTGGAGGCACTAGGGGGAAATAAAAGTCTAAACTCAACATATTTTAGTGAAACCTTATTTGAGGTGCTAGAAGACAATCAAAGTCAAAAGTCAACATTCCTTAGTGAAACCTCTTTGGAGGTGCTATGGGATAATGAAGAAACTTTATTGGTGAAAACCTTTTAGAGGCACCAATAACTGAGCATAATAGTTATTCATTGCTTGATGAAGAAATTATGAAAGATAACATCAATAAAACTTCCAATCTAAAACATAATTAGATGGTGGCTACTCTTAGGCTCAAACAATAGAAAAATCTAGTGGTCCTATTGAGATCACATTCATAAGTCTTCAGCCCCACCACAACCAAAATGATGTCAAATTTGATATAAAAAACATTGTGTGTTTTTGAAAATACCGATATTAATTTATTTTCTAACAATTATACATTCCATTATGATCCATTTATTCATTATATACCTATGTTACATTGCCAAATTAGACATGTCAACCAATATTTATCCTTATTCACCATCCCTAGCTGTACTTTTCTTTGTAGAGGCTATGAAGACATCTAGTCCTGAAGTTTGGAGGAAATAAAATTAATGACTAATGAATATCACAACAACATTATTAGATTCCAAATTAGTATTAGGTTCTTTCTAGAGAAATTATTTATAAGAAGTGTGGGATAATAATTTACAACATTTGATTGTTCTAATTGTATCATATGCTGATCAAGACATGCATCTCCACATTAACAAGAATAACATAATCATTTGCCTTACCATTTACCTTTTCATTACACTTTTTATTGTTCCATACCCTATTATTTTCCTTACCTTATCACTTGGGGACAAACCTATTATCATTATATCCCTTTTATCATAACATCACCTTATACCATACCATATACCATTTATCCCATACCTTCCCTATTAACCAAGGTTGGTTTTTACCCTCCCTACCCACCCATTTTGACCTTGATTCTGATCCATAAATTCTTCAAGAATTTTTAGTGAAGGGATTTAGACCAATTTTTAGTATTTGATTCAATATTCTAGATAGAGATAGTATTTTGGATAGTATGATAGTAGTCTAGAAATTACATTCTTCACTATTGTCATGTTCTTTCTCATTACTGGTGTTACTAATTATAACCTCCTTTGGGAAATTAGTATCATTTAAACATGCCATTATTTTATAATTATATATTCCTATTAGAAAATTTAGAGCAACCCTTTTACCATGTCATGTCACATCACCTTGCCTTTACTCTGCTATACTATTCCCTTTGCTTAATTCATGAACTTACTACTACCTAGTCAAATTCCTCCATTGTAAGGTAGAACTACAGTGAATTAAGGTCCTAATGGGACTATGTAGGTAGTGCTCAATTTACATTGAGTTCAGATCATTCACTCCTTTTCCCATGTTCTCACTATTTTATGATCAATTTAAGTTTGAACACTCTCACCATCTTTTGACTCAACATTGTGTACATTATTCATTTAAAATAGATATATTACTATACCCTTGGTTTATTCCATGCTCTCATCATTTTATGAGTTGTATATTTTCAATGTATAATGAGTTAAGATACCACAAAAATTCCAAAAATATTCAAAAAAATTCCAAATATTAAAAATTAGACAACCAACTTACAATATCCTAGAGAGATATAAAGCCTCAAAACCTAAAAACATTTATCCTATCTAAACCTAGTCAACCATCCTCGATCTATCCTACTAGGGAAAAATCCATTATTAGTTCCAATCCATTCCACTACCATTAGAGGTGTTACCTTCCATTTGCATGTATCCTTGCTTGGGGGCACAACCCATTTATCATTCCATTAAGCCTTCATGCATATGTATTGACTTGGTTGATGACAAGATGTTTTTTGTTGCTTTTAATTTTAAGCTTTTTGTGTGTTTATTTGGTTAGTCATTTATTTGTTTGTTTTCTTATTTGTTTGTTTTCATTAGTGTGTATTGACTCAATTTATATGCATTCATTGGGTGATTCCTTACCCATTATTATTGAGTCTATCCATATTCATATGTCAATATTATCACCATGGTTTTTATCATTGGTGTATTATTTTCTATTATTTATTAGATCAGGAGTTAGTCTTTATGTACATTACAACTCAATCATCATGGTGTTTTATATCATGGAAAATACCATCATGTGCTACAAAAAAAAAAATTTTGATAGATCTTACAAGAAATGGTGTTGTAGAAACTTTTCCTTGTTCACCTTGGTAAATCCTCCCACCCTCCTTGATCAAATCAGCCCATTGACCATTCTAGTTGTATCAATGCTAATAAGTATGGGCATCCATGCATTGGTAGGTATAACCAAATAATTCACATTGATCAATTTTTATTCTTATATTCTAGTCCTCGTTCCATTTTCTCTCATTTTTGGGTGAACTATATTGGCTTGAGGTCTATTTGGACTATGTAGGTAGTGCTTGGATACATGATCTATCTCAACCTAGTTGGGCCATCATTATTTTTCCAATAATCTCTTTCATCACTTTGTGCATCCTCGTGTGCCTAGTTATTTGTGGCTTATTTAGTCATTAGACCATCACACATATGTTTGTACCCACTCATCTTTAAACTATGCAATAGGTTATATCTTTGAGTTATGCTTGCAAATCTGCCCTATTGGGGCACAATCAAAAAACATTATTCAATCCAAGTCATTGTAATGATTATAAACACCTATGGGTACATCATTATTTTGACTCATTTATCTTGTTGGGGCACATGATTGTGCCATTAATTATAACCACCTTTGGTAAAATTAGTGTCTCAACCTTTTTTACTAACTATAACCACCTTTGGGCAAATTGGTACTTTTAAATCAATGTGTGAAAGAATTATCTCAATTAGATTAATATCACCCATAGGTAAATTTCATTCTTGTTTTAAATTTTTGAGGGACCATCTATCAATTGTATGTGTTGACCACTCCTTTGAGGGGGCATCATGATAGGCTTCCCAAAATCTATTTGGAGCATTAATTTTCAATAATTATCTTCTTTTTCTTCTTAAATACCTTTTCATTATTTTATAAGATGTTATTATGCCTATAGCTTGCAATTCCTTCCCAAATAGGAGCAAATTATAGATAACCCATTCTGGCCACAACTGGCTTCAAATCAAATTTTAGACCATTCTTTTACCAAATAGTGTAAATTAAGTCTAAGAATTACTGAACATCCTAATTTCATATTCACATCATTCACTAGTGCTCATAATAATGTTGAAGCATCCCTATTTAGTAAACTATCCCATACATAATAATAACATCTCAAAAATTCATCTTTAGTCACCTTGTGACTTAAAAACTGGTAGTTTGGCCTATGGACCCATTAAGTAAGGCATTTGAACAATTCCTAAAAGAGCTAAAATATCAATCAAAATGAATCAACTAATTAAACTAGATTAAATGCTTATCTAAATAATCCATTTATAATTAATGAATATCTAAAAATAGAAATTCAAAATTTTAAAATATCAAGCTTCTTCATCATTGTTTTTATGAGTTGTCAAGCTCTCACAAAATATCTAAAAATATCTAATTTGCTAGCCATGCCTATTAATTGAAAATCATAATTACATGTACCCTCATTAACTCAAATGGATTTAACTTTAACTCACCTAAGATTAGTTTTAACTCATTCCATGATTAAATCTTAAACTAAATCAACTTGGGTGAGGGTTAACTTTGGATGCTATAAATACAAATCCTCACCTATTGATCTTTAAGATATCTTGGTGCAATGTTATTATTGACCAAATTTGACTTTTTAGTCAAATTGGGGCACCTATAAGTAAAACCTTGAGTTTTTAGGCCTATAAGGGGTATAATATATTATCATGACATGTTTTATAGGTTAATTTATGTCAACTAATGTTATATTAGATTTGGTTAATTATTCTTTATATTCATTTATCATTTTTGGGTCATTTGAGGGGTTAAAATAACATATTTAATACTTTGTATGAGTTTATTGGGAAATGTGCAAGTGTCAAAACATGATTTCATACCTCATGTGTCATTAGAGTCTTAGATAACTATTTTTAACTAAAATATTGCATGTTTAAATAAAGTTAGTTTTCTTAGAAAAAAAGAGAAAGTGGCACTTGTATGGCCTCCTTGGGAAGTGTGCCACTTGAAAAAAGTCTAAATATGAATCTTCAGCTTCCCAACATCCATATCCACATTTGGTTTGATCTTTAAATGTCATTTCTATTCCAAAACCATTCTATTACATTTTTTCCCTTATTGGCATATAAAAGTGACACTCAAGTTTTTGCTTGGTACAAATAACATAGGTAGTTTCAAAACAAAAAATTTTGGGAGGTGGTTGTACACTTAGGGAGATACATTTTCATAATAATAAGTTTGATAATTATTAAATATTATTTATGAATCATTCATTTTAAGTTGACCTTCTAAATTTACCTATCAATCTATGTACCCTTCAAGTTTCTCCTTGGTTTGAGTAATTCCATATGAACCAATTGCTAAATTTAATGTCAAAGCATGTTGACTTATTTCTTTGATTATCCACCTAAGTATGGAAAATCCTTTCTCATTTTTATACATTTTGATCAATAAAATGACTAAGTGTTACCTCTTTTATGACTTTTCATAGTGTACTTTACTCGAATGTTGAATTTGCTTAGTGAAAACTATGGATTCCTTAGCAAGTTGTTACATTCTCTCACCTATTTTTATCTTCTTCTTGTAGGGCATGTGATGTGTTCAAGAAATTTCAAAGTTTAAGTGAGTTATTCTTTTCATTAGTGCCACTCAAGGCCTCTTGTCTAGTCCTCCTAGCTTTGCACATTCATCCATAACACCACAATGTAACATTGATGAAATAAGACATATATTGGAGAGAGTATGTTTAGTTATCATTTAATTTCAAGTTTAATATGCATATGGTTGGATTCCATTAGTAAATTTAGTGTATCACCTCCCTTAGATTAGTTTTCTTTTAGTTTTCTCTCTCTCTTTTCACCCCCCATAAAGTTAGTAGTAGTTACAATCCTAAGTGGTATATCAAGGGAGCTAGCCCTATCTAGAGACTCACCTCATTTCTTAGGTTTTCCACATGACTAGAGGTGATTACATTGTTCCACTTAGATGAGGATAGATTTTCATCTCTTCAAGGGTGCAAATCTAAGTGACAATAGTTTTTGGCACACCTAGTGGGACTCTTGCTCTAAGAGATTGAGAGATTTTGGTGTTGTCTCTCAACAATCAACCTTTGGAGGCATTTTTTAAAGCATCAATGGTGACTCTAAAGACATATAAAATGGTAAAATAACCTATTTTATCCTTTTAATATTGATGGTAACATGTTTTATTTGTGTTCTTGATTTCAATTTAGAGTTATGGCTGACTTTGGTGTTGATTTCTTGTTTACACAAGTTGGTGAGACATTTCAAGATTGTGTTATTCCCTATCAATATGAACAAGTCCTTGGTCAATCTTGTCATGACCCTTACCAGCCCCAATATTAATTTCATCAGCCTCAATATGATCATATCCAACCCATACATGATCCTTACCAGTCCTATAGTCAGCCTTCTCAATGTCTTGTTCCTAGTCAACCTAATCATTTCTCCAATCAGGCCATTTCCACCTTCAAACAATCACTTTTAGGCTATGAAAGGTATATTTTAGATCTTAATAATATAAGGGGATGTGGTCAAGGGATTTATAATCATTCCACCCATCAAGTGAGAAATGAATTAGAGTTAGTGAAGAAAGAGTGGGTGCTTATTGAAAGAGCCAATTGGTAAAAGCTCATGAGTGATATGATAAATGTGAGTGTTTTGATTTCATCTTTGGAAGAGAATCTAAAAATTCATACGAGGAAGCCTTACCAAGTCTATAAAACTTCATACCCCCTTCCCCACGTTCCCTATCAACCATACATGACACCTACTCATGAGCCAAATTAAGTCTATCAAAGTCATCCTTTTTCCAATCAATTGGAGGAGAGAGTTGAAAAGAGAAATCTTGTTTTTAAGGCAAATCTTGATATGAAAATTGAGTTGGAAAATATGCATATGCAACAATCCATGTTGGAAGCAAAGGAAGTAGAGTTCAAACCCTCATTTCCATCTCACTTGCATTCCCACCAACTCAAATAGAGACTCATAATTCCAATGTCCTAAGTTGGAGTAAGATAGTGGAGTCATAGGGAAAGGAGGGGAAAAGTCTTGATCAAGAGTGTGAAATTGATAATACAACTAATCCTAATATCCTAAGCTGGAGAAAAATATTAGAGTCATGGGAAAAGAAATAAGATAGAAGCATTATCAAAGAGTGTGGAGTGGAAAATGTATTTGATCTTTTGCAAGCCCCTTCCACCCTTCCTCAATAATATTCTTGTGTTCCATGGCAACCCTCATGCACTCCTTATCCTCACGATGATTCCTATGAGCTTCAAGAGAGACTTTTTCAAGAGAACTTATCCAAGAAAATAGAGGAACTAAAGACAAAATTGAAGCTACTAAGTCAAGGTGTGATTGAAGGTTTATACCAAAGAGAAGATCATATGCCTAAACACATCCCATCTCCCCTCCCTCAAGAGCTTCCTAAAGATCCTCCTACCTTGCATTCTCAATCTGATTTGGAGTTCTATGTTCCACCTCCACCAATTAGTTCATCTTGTCCTTACCCAATCACCATTTTCCTTGACGGACCTATGGTATAGGAACAAAAGGAGGATCAACTAGTTGATAAATAAATAAAACTCTTGCTTTAAGAAAACCTACCTCCTTGGTAGCCTCATTAGGCTAGATCACATGATTTCAAGATGCCTAGTCTTGGAATCACCATGAAAGGAGGCTGAAGATCTTATAGCCCTTGAAAAAAGAGATCAAATTATGATAGATTAAGTTTAATTTGAAATCCCATAAAAGGTCTTAAGTGATTAAGAGAAGGTAAGATCTTGTGTTGAATCTCTTTGCTTGGTTGATGATGAAGAATGTTTTATTTGTATTCAAGAACATATCTTTATAGAAGCAAATGAAGAGGAACATGATCAATTAATGGATGATAAAGAAGAAATTATGAGTGTTTATGAGGAATAAATAACCATAGGGACTCCCTTTGGTGAACAAAATGGCAATTTACAAGATTTTGCCTCCATATTTGAAGTAGAATGTGCTATCAAGAAGGGATAACACTTTCATGTCATCACTCAAAAAGTGGCAATATTTAGAGAGTCTCATGAGATAAAGATAGAGGAATTATCACTTGAAGATGATATGTTCAAAGATGAAGAAAAGGTGATTTCTTGTGTGGATATTTTAGATTGGTTTGATGAGGAAGGATGTCTTTCTTTTTCCAAAGATGAAAAAAAGATCATTAATTCTTTTTTCACTTTACAAGATATCATGTATAGGCAAGGACAATTTCTTAATCAACTTTTAGATGACTTGTTTGAAATCATTGAATTAGGCTACACTCCTATTCAAGGGGTATATGAGCTATTCAAAGATGGAGAAGGCAACCTTGGTGCTCAAGTAAGTATGCAAAGAAAAAGCATTATTTCAAATCTATCCTTTCAAGAAGCATATGCATTTGATGATGACATGTTTGAATTAATCAAGATGAGATATCATTATCTAAATTATTTATGAGAAACACATCAGCTCTTGAAGGATGGGATAATCTCCTATTGGCCTCAATCTTCTAAGGAAGAAGAAATCAATCCTCTTAGAGACATGCCTATTAAGGAGATAAAAGTTAACTATGAAATGAAGAGTGGGTAGTAGTATGAAGTGTGTCAAGATGTTCAAGAGGAGTGTATATATATATATATTTGATACTTGTTTAAGTATGATATACTTGAGATTATATCAAGTGAAGTGCCAAGGAAGAGGTCTGATCCACAAAGTATTCAATCAAAGTAGAAGCATGTTGGGCACTATGTTTCATCTCAACATGAAGATTATTCAAGAAGTTTTATTTTTGATCTAGGAAATGAGGTATGTTTGGCTAATATTTATGAATAATAGGATTTTTCCTAATTCCCCTAAGTTCTTGGATCATGTGTGTGTGTGTGTGTGTGTGTGTGTGTGTTTTCTTTGTTGTGTATGTCCTTTGCTTTGTGTGGTTGAGGTAGTCATTAGTTGTCTTGTCTAGGTCAAGGTTTATAATCAATGGTCAAAGATTTTATTATTTGTCTTAGTGCTTAGATGACTCCATAATCCCAATATACTAATAAGGCTATTGATCTATTTAGTATAACAAGTATACTACCCTTATGAATCACCAATTTGTTGACCAAATTTGACTTTTTAGTCAAATGGGGAACTTATAGGTAAAATATTGAATTTATAGGTATATAAGGGGTATAATATATTTTAATTAGGTGTTTTAGAGGTTATTTTATGTCAAATAATGTTATATTAGCTTTGGTCAATTAGTTTTTATGTCTATTTATCATTTTTGGGTCATTTGAGGGGTCAAAATAGTGTATTTAATACTTTATACAAGTTTCTTGGGAAATGTGAAAGTTTATAAACATGATGTCATGCCCCATGTGTCATTATAAGTCTTAGATAACTATTTTAAATTGAAATTTGGTAAGTTGTTCAATAGAAAGTTTTCTTAGAAAATAAAGAGAAAGTGGCACTTGTAAGGCCTCCTTGGGAAGTGTGCCACTTGGAAAAAGTGTAAATGTGAGTATTAATCTTCCCCACACCCATATACATGTTTGGTTATATATATGTCATTTCTAATCTAAAACCATTATATTAGATTTTTGCCCTTCTTGGCATACAAAAGTGACAATCAGGTTTTTGTTCGATATAAATAACACATGTAGTTTCAGAAAAATGCTTTAGGGAGGTGGTATTAAACTTATGAAGATACATTTTAATATCAATAAGTTTTATAATTATCAAATTTTATTTATGAATCATTCATTTTAAGTTGACCTTCCAAATCTGTTTAACAATCTATGCACCCTTTAGGTTTCTCCTTGGTTTGAGTAATTAGATATGAACTAATTATTGAATTTTATGTCAGAGCATGTTGAATTCCTTATTTTATGCTACACCTAAGTATGGTGAATCCATAATCATTTTTATACCTTTTTATCAATAAAATTACTAAGTGTTACCTATTCCATGACTATTCATAGTGTGATTTACTCAAATTTTGAATTTACTTAGTGAAAACTATGGATTATTTAGCAAGTTGTTACATTCTTTCACCTATTTATAGCTTCTTCTTTTAGGTCATGTGATGTTTTTTAGTAAATGTTAAAGTTTAAGTGAGTTAGTCTCTTTATTATTGCCACTCAAGGCCTCTTATCTAGTCCTCTTAGCTTTGCACATTCATCTATAACCCCAAAATATAACATTAATACAAGAAGACATAGATTAGAGATGGTATGTTTAGTTGTCCTTTGATCTCAAGTGTAATATGCATATGGTTGGATGTCATTAGTTAATTTGGTGTATCATCCCCCTTAGATTAGTTTTCTTTCTTTCCACCCCCCCAAAGTTAGTTGTAGTTATAATCCTAAGTGGTACATAAAGGGAGTTAGCTCTATCTAGAGACTCACCTCATTCCTTAGGCTACCCACAAGCCTAGAGGTGTTTCCATTTTTATAATTAGATGAGGAGATCTTTTCATCTCCTCAATGGTGCAAATCCAAGAGACAAAAAATTATTATGCCAAAATAGATGCAATAAACCTTTTTAGTAGTGTTTCCATGCCAAATTCATAAACCAACTAGCCAAACCAAGGTGCTAAAGAGAGGTGAAGCCAAAGGGAGATTCATTGGCAAAGATTTATTGATGCATAAAACAAAATAAGCCACTTCAACAAGCCATTTTTGAGATACAAATAAGGTAAAAGGATGATTTATTTTGTATTCTAGTTGTGTTTTTAATGTATGTTTATTGCCTATGCTCTCCCTAGTGTATATGATATAAGTTTTAGTGTTTGGTGTGTTAGTTTTGATTTAGTTTTATTGACTGACACTATACTAACCTCCCCTCTATAGATTCATTATTCATAGTGGTATGTAAAGATAACAAGGATAAATTAACTCTAGGATACACAACCTATATATGCATCCAAAAGACTTATCCACAAGATAAGATTCATATCTCCAAGGAAAGTATTGAAACCCTAAGTTATGATACTCAATTATAATGGTAGACAATAATATGCATAATATATATCTTCTTCTTCTCTTCCTAAATAAATGATTAAATGAATGTGTATATATAGTTGAATCTAACCCTATACCTTTCCAAAAGTTTAGTCGATAGGGTCAGCCCAATCGACTCTATATAATTATTGACAAAATCAAATTATGTCTTGGTCTAGGTTGGCTAGGGGCCAAAATAGACCCTAAATGAGTTTTTTCAATTAGAGTATAGGTTTTATGGGGATGACAGTGTATTTTAAACCATTGGAAAGGGTTTTAGTCTAGGGAAGGGATAATGAAGGCAAAAAATGACTAGAGGAGGGTATAAAAGAGGAGGAAAAGCTTAGGAGAATGTTTTTAGGATATGGTTATGTATATATCAAGTGGTAGTAAAGGTAAAAAAATACTGTGAAGCACCAATGGTCTACCCACCCCTTTCTTGGTGTACCCTTTAAGGTGTGCACTTAGAGATATTGTGATGCAAAAAGTTCTTACAAGTGAGAAAGTATCAATAATTTATAAAGTTTGAAAATATTAGGTGTATACATATGCCTCACTTAAAGCTCATAATGTGTCATGGAGGTGCAACATGATATGGTGTTTAAAGAAATAAACATAACAACACATAATGTTGAAGCTGAATAAATTATAGTATAGAGAAAATAAGATAAATAAAAGGATAGAATTGAAAAACACATACCTTTATTTACCTTAGTGTTTTAGATAAAGGAGATGCAATAATTTTGAAGGTTTCCAATGGAGAGAACATTAGGCAAACTAGTAGAAATTAGCAGAAAAGAGAAAAAAATCCAAATTTTTATAATATATGTTAGTTGTTAGTGTATACACAAGTAGCTCTGATACCACTTGTCAAGACCTCCTTAGATCAAAATTGATTACTTTTGTATAAGCAACTAAACACAGAATTAAACCAGAAGTAATAAGTAACTAGAAATCAGGAAAAACAAAGAATAGGAGATACGAGAAACAATACAATCTATATTAAACTCTTCCAGAAGGAAATACAATGAAGAAATCTCTCTCTTCTAACACCTCTTGGGTGTATAATATTTATCCCTCAAGAGTTCTCTCTCTCTCAATTATAATCAACTCAAATTCTGAGTTGTTCCCTCTTCCCGTAAATCTTCTTGATCTTGCACCTTTGTAGATCTAACTAATCTTGCTCCTTGTTGTGTTACATATCTTCTTGATCTTGCTACCTCATAGATCTAATTGATCTTGCAGACACACACACCCACAGATCTTCTTGATCTTACACACTTGTAGATCTAATTGACCTTGCTTACCTATAGATCTTCCTGATCTTACACTCTTACAGACCTTCTAGATCTTACACTAAGGATCTAATCCCACATTACAATACAACCCCATGGGTCTCTTAAATAGAACCCAAAGTAAACAATAATTAGAAATGTGGACTCAAGACTGAAATTAGTCTTTACATGAAAACTAACTATTCATCTAAAATCAAAACAATTTTGGAAATACACAGGTGACTGATGTCGGTTCCTATCTGACCGATGCTGGCCAACCATAATTGATATCGGTTACTATATAGCTAAAGATAACCGATGTTGGTCAACCCCTAACTGATGTCGGTTGGATCTGATTAATGTCAGTTACTGTGTAACCCAACAACCTCCACATTTGCATATCAGTGAAGCTTTTAGCTCCACAACTCAACAATCTCCCACTTGGAGATAAATAGTTGCACCTATACCTATACAACAACATCCTCTAATTTGTTTCTGGCTTGTATCTCCATCTTCAAGTTCAATCTTGAAGACTAAAAAAATTTGAATGAAGATTTAACTTCTCCTTTGTTACCAGCTTTGTTAACATACATGTAGGGTTCCTATTTGTATGGATCCATTCCAACTTCAACTGTCCATCCTTTAATACCTATCTAATGAAGTGGTACCTAAGTTGTATATCTCTAGTTCTTGAATGAAAGGCTGAATTCTTTGCCAAATGAATTGCACTTTGACTATCACTATACAATCTGCAACTCTCTCACTCCTTTCTCAACTCTTCCATGAGTCAAGTCATCCATATCATTTCCTTGCTAGCCTCTATGACTGCAATGTATTCTACCTTTGTAGTAGACAGGGCAACAACCTTTTATAACTTTGAAATCTAGCTAACCGTCATTCCACCAAGAGTGAACACATATCCTATGGTGCTTCTCCTACCATCCAAGTCACCTACCATATCCAAATCTACATACCCATGTAGAGAAGTGTTTAACCCTACATATCATAAATGCCTACTACTGGTCCCTCTCAGATATCTGAGAATCCACTGAACTACTTTCCAGTGCCCCTTTCCTAGATTGGCCATAAACTTGTTGACAACTCCCACTGCTTGGGCAATATCAAGACCTGGTTTAGTACATACCATCTTGGCCTTATGTCTCACATGTCCATTCTCTCCTTCCTTTAACTTGTGAACCTATTCATTTTTTAGTGCTTTTTTTTTGGTTGGCAACTATACTAAATCCCACATTTGGTTCTCTTCCAAGGAATCAATTTCCTCATTCATGCCATGCTCCCACTATTTCTTGGATTCTACCTACATTGCCTCTTCAAAACTTCCTAGTTTTCCACCATCAGTGAGAAATAAGTAGTATAAAGAAGGGGAATAACAAATTTGAGGCTTACTTACCCTTTCAGACCTCCTTATGGGTGTTTAAGAATCATTGACAGCTTATTGTCTGCCCAAATTTCATTCTGACAGTGACCAATCCTAGTCATCTCTGGTTGACCTCAGTCTACACCTGACTGATGTCGATTCCACCTGATGTCCCTGATTGACATTAGTTTCTACTTCCCTGACATCACCAACTTTGGTCTTCACTTGATCGATGTCAGTTCCTACCTGATCGACATTGGTCTCTACCTGACTGACGTCAGTGTCTATGTTTTCCTATGAGTGATGATTTTTACCTGTGAGCTCATTTTGGATCATAACCTTAGCCAAATCAAGATTTCCCTACTTAAAATTATTCATCCTCTTGAGTTTATCACTATCCATCATCTTCTCATTAAAAACCAAGGTTTCTAGTTCTTAAATATGTCAAAAACATCAGATTTTCTCTTTATGAAATAAACCCATACCTTTCTTGTAGCATCATCAATGAAAGAAACATAACACTATGATCCTCCAATCGAAGCTCCCTAAGCTGGTCCCCACATGTCTGCATGAACAAGCTCTAACTTGTGCTTCTTCTTTGTTGACCCAATTTTGTGAAACATCACTTTCTCCTATTTCCCAAAAATACAATGCTCACAGAAATCTCGATCTATGCTTTTCAAATCTGAAAGCTTACCTTTTGACTTAAGAATATCCATTCCCTTCTCACTCATGTGACCAAGCCTACTAAGCCACAACTTTGCATCTACATTTGAAGTAGATAAAACAAAAGGATAATCAATAATAAAAGTAGATAAATAAAGTGTACCTACTTTCTTACCTCTAGCTAATATAAGTGCACCCTTGGAAAATTTTCAAGATTCAACTATGAGAGTTACTGTGCAACCCTCATCAACCAACTTTCCTATAGAAATCAGATTCCTCTTCAGGATGGGTACATGCATGACATCCTTCAACACCCATGTGTTTCCATTCTATAATTTTAGCTGCACTTTTCCTTTCCCAACAATTTGACAAGGCTCACCATCCCCTAAATAAACTTTTCCAAAGTCTCCATGGACATAATCATTGAAAAATTCTCTATTTGGGGTTGCATGAAAAGAGGCCCTAGAATCTAAAACCCAAGATTCTACTTTATCCAAGGAAAATATAAGAGCATCCTATGCAACAATACTTGCATCATTTGCTTCTTTATTTCCTTCATGTTGATCTTCTACCAACCAACAATCTTTCTTTGCATGCCCTTTCTTTCCACAATTCCAGTAAGTTATACCTCCATTTTTGGATTTGGATCTACTACCTATTTTTGACCTTGATTTCCCTTGCTCAACCTTCTCTCTTTGCTTTCCCCTACTTTCAACACTTAAAGCATTACCTGATGTTTCCCCTGTGCTTTTCCTATGAATTTCTTCATTCAAGATTACACTAACAACATCATCAGCTTTCAAGATATTTGAAGCATACACAATATTACTAACTACCATTACCAAACTATCCCAACTTTTAGGTAAAGAGCATAAGATTAAGAGAGCCTTAATTTCATCATCAAAAACTATTTTGACTAAATTTAACTAATTTACTAATCCATGGAAATCACTAAGATGACTATATACAGATCCACCTTCTTGCATTTGCAAATTAAATAATTGCTTCATAAGAAATACCTTATTCAAAGCTGAGGGTTTTTTATATAAATTTGCTAAAGTATCCATTAACTCTACCATCGTTTTTGCCTGTGAGAAGTTGTAAATCACAAACGATGCTAGGCTCAACCTTATAGATCCCAGAGCCTTTCTATCAAGAACATTCCATTCTTCATCTTTCATATATGTGGGCTTACTTGAAACCCCACCCAATGGTAAGTACAGATCTTTCTGATACAGATAATCTTCTATCTGCATCCTCCATAATTGATAATTCTTGCAATTGAATTTCTCCATTCTTAGTGTACTTTCTTCTACCATTGCTTTACTCCCACTCAATCAGAAACCCCTGAGAGTGAACCTGTAATCAACAAACACTAACCTGCTCTAAAACCTGGGCTCTAAGCTTTTCTTTAACCTGGGCTCTGATACCAATTGTTATTTATTAGTGTATACATAAGTAGCTTTGATACCACTTGTCAAGACCTCCTTAGATCACAATTGATTACTTTTGTATAAGCAACTAAACATGAAATTAAACTAGAAGTAATAAGTAACTAGAAATCAAAAAAACAAAGAATAAGAGATACGAGAAATAATACAATCTATATTAAACTCTTCTAGAAGGAAATACAATGAAGAAATCTCTCTCTTCCCACACCTCTTGGGTGTACAGTAATTCTCCCTTAAGAGTTCTCTCTCTCTCAATTACAATCAACTCAAATCTTTAGTTGTTCCCTCTTCTCGCAGATCTTTTTGATCTTGCACCTTTTTAGATCTAACTGATCTTACTCCTTGTTGTGTTGCAAATCTTCTTGATCTTGCTACCCCATAGATCTAATTGATCTTACACACACACACCCATAGATCTTCTTGATCTTGCACACTTGCAGATCTAATTGATCTTGCTCTTTTTTGTGTTGTAGATCCTCTTGATCTTGCTACCCCATAGATCTAATTGATCTTGCACACACACACCCATAAATCTTCTTGATCTTGCACACTTACAGATTTAATTGACCTTACTTACCTGTAGATCTTCTTGATCTTGCATTCTTGTAGACCTTCTAGATCTTACACTAAGGATCTAATTCCACATTATAATATAGCCCCATGGGTCTCTTAAATAGAACCTAGAGCAAAAAATAATTAGAAATGTAGGCTCAAGACTAAAATTAGTCTTTAAATGCAAACTAATTGTTCATCTAAAATTAGAACAGTTCTAGAAACACACAGGTGACTGATGTCAATTCTTGTCTGACCGATGCTGGCCGACCATAACTGATGCCAGTTACTATGTAGCTAAAGATAAATGATGTTTGAGTTGTGGAGCTAAAAGCTTCACTGATATGCAAATGTGGAGGTTAATGGGTTACACAAACACTGACATCATTCAGGTAGAGACTAGCATCGATCAGGCAGGAACCAATGCCAGTCAGCTAAAAGCTTCATTGATATGTAAATGTGGAGGTTATTGGGTTACACAGACACCGATGTCAGTCAGGCAGAGACCGACGTCGATTAGGTAGGAACTGACATCAGTCAAGTGAAGACCAAAGTCAGTGATGTTGGGCAGGTGCAAATTGACGTCGATCAAGTGAGAATCGAAGTCGATCAGGTTGGTCAGGTAGAACCGACATCGATCGGGTGCAGACTGAGAGATGACCAGGATTGGTCACTGTTAGAATTAAATTTGGGTGCACAGCAAGCTGTCAATGAGTCTCAAACTCCCGTGAGTAGGTTTGAAAGGGTAAGTAAACCTCAAATTCATTATTCCCCTTCTTTATGCTACTTGTTGCTCATTGATGGTGAAAAACTAGGAAGTTTTGAAGAGGCAATGCAAGTAGAATCTAGGAAACAGTGGGAGCATGGCATGAATGAGGAAATTGATTCCTTGGAAGAGAACCAAACATGGGATTTGGTAGAGTTTCCAGCTAGAAAGAAAGTAATTTAGAATGGAGAAATTCAATGGCAAAAATTATCAATTATGGAGGATGCAAATAGAAGATTATTTGTATTAGAAAGATATGTACTTACCATTGGGTGGGGTTTCAAGTAAGCCCACATATATGCAAGATGAAGAATGGAATTTTCTTGATAAAAAGGCTCTGGGATCTATAAGGTTGAGTCTGGCATCATCTGTGATTTCCAACTTATCATAGGCAAAGACAATGGTAGAGTTAATGGATACTTTGGCAAATTTATATGAAAAACCCTCAGCTTCAAATAAGGTATTTCTTATGAAGCAATTATTTAATTTGCAAATGCAGGAAGGTGGATCTATATATAGTCATCTTAGTGATTTCCATGGATTAGTAAATCAGTTAATTTCAGTCAAAATAGTTTTTGATGATGAAATTAAGGCTCTCTTAATCTTATGCTCTTTACCTGAAATTTGGGATGGCTTGGTAATGACAGTTAGTAATACTGCATCTGCTTCAAATATCTTGAAAGTTGATGATGTTTTTAGTGTAATCTTGAATGAATAAATTCACAGTGGAAACATGGTGGTATCAAAGCTAGGATCACTAACAAGTGGTAGATCAGGTTAGTGTTTGTTGATTATAGGTTCACTCGCAAGGATTTCTATTTGAGTGGGAGTAAAGCAATGACAATTGAGTAACAAGATAATGTAGCTACTATTATCCAATCTGGTAAAATAAACACAATGGTCACATTGACCACATTTGCATATCATTGAAGCTTTTAGCTCCACAACTCAACAATATATACATGTAATAAGTGAAAAGATTATGTATGATGTCAGGATTTTGAAACATTTTATGGTTCAGAAAAAGAACTAGTAGAAATAAACATATAGTTAAATATATAATATAGCAATAAATATTTGAAAGGTAAATAATTTTGAATAGTAAATATAAAGAGGGTGAAAAGGAATTCATTTGTTATTTTTACTATATTAAGAAAATAGAGTTCTGAGAGACCTAGTGTGAGCCAGAGAACCATCATGGTTAGGAGATGACAATTGAGATAGGGAGGATACATAGTGGCCAAAATGAGTGAAACATAGGTAAGTAATTTTGACTTTTAAATTTTTGAGTATTTTTATTTGAAATTGAACAAAATATAGAAAATTAATTCGTAAGCAAAATCTAGGCACCAAAATGAACCCTAGAAAATTTCTAGGTAAACTAGGGGAAGAATGAGATACTAGGTAAGAAATATTTAGACCAATAAATTCCTAAGGAATTTATGGTAGATGGTCAAAATTAAACACTATGGAATAATAAAGTTGACTTGGTCAACTTAGTCTATAAGGAAAGATAAAAACATAGCACTAACTATGTAGCAATGGGTTGATTCAGTATTCTAATGGGTGGTTGACTACGTAGCAGTGGGCTAATATAGTATTCTAATAGGTGGTTGACTACATAGCATGAGGTTGACTTAGTTTACAATGAGGATAAGGTGAATGATGTATCAAAGGGCCAACTTAGTTGGGAAAATGAGGTTGATGTAGTCTAAAAAATGAGGTTGACTGTGTATGATAGGGTCAAATTAGTATGGTAAAGTAAGAGGATGGGTGATTTAGTATCAAATGGGCTGATCTA